>CM077088.1:99716857-99934143 GCA_039513925.1 Platanthera zijinensis
AAACATTTAAATAATTATTGTCATTTGCGGATATAGGTGCCCAAAAAAACCGGGCCCGCTGAAAAGCCCGGTAGGCCCGGTCCCGGGCCAAGCCCAGCTCGGGCCCAGGCCGGGCCATGGGGCCCTTCCGGGCCCTAGTATAAGGCCACTGCCCGGCCCGGTGCCCGGCCCGGCCCGGGCCGGGCAAAGCCCGGTCACCGGGCTTAGCCCGGGCCGGGCCGGGCAAACCGGGTCACCGGGCTTAGCCCGGGCCGGGCCGGGCAAACCCGGTCACCGGGCTTAGCCCAGGCCTTGAAAAGCCCGGGCTAAGCCCGGTCTAGCTGGAACCAACGACTTGAGAGCCGTTGGTTGCCAGCCCAGCACCAACGGCTCTAAGAGTCGTTGGCTGTTGGCAGCAACCACTTGGGCTGCTATTTGTAGCCCAAGTGGTTTTTTTTAAAAAAAAAAAATTTTTTAAAAACTATAAACCCCCCCCCCCCCCTTCACCCCCCCCCCCCCACCCTCTCTCTCTCTCATCTCTATTTCTATTTTCTCGCGAACATGTCGTCAACGCAGGCGTCGTCTTCCTCATCCGTCGTTCATGAAGTGGTGGAGCACAAGCGTACGACGGCAGTTTGGGAATATTTCGACTTAGTACAAGTCGGCGCGGAGCAAAAGGCAAGGTGCAAACAGTGCTCGAAATTACTTTCGACCGTTGGCAACTCGACACTCGCAAGACACGTTAAATCTTGCGCAGCCAAACAAGCTCCTCCCGAGTCGACCCAGGCGCAATTATCGACATCCGGACAAATCTGGACGTACGATCTAGGACGGCAGCGAGAGCTGCAGGTGAAGAACATCATCAGACGTTGGTTGCCATTCAGCCACTACGACAATGAAGAAGAGACCGAGTAAATTCAGCAAGGGCTACAACCCAAATATCACTAAGTAAGTCGATCTTCTATTAGACGCGACGCGCTTAAATTTTACTTAGAGGCAAAACAAACTTTAATAAATTTTTTTGAAAAATTTGAGGGTCGAGTGAGTTAAACGAGCGACGTTTGGACAAGTAGTATAAAATTAGGATTATCATATATGTCTATAACGTGTCACTGGGTCGATCCCGTTTCCTGGGATCTAAATAAACTAATAATTTGTTTTGAAAGTTTCGAAGTCCCGCACACCGGTGAGGCGATTTATCAAATAATTTCAAAATGTGTGCGCGAATTTAAAATAAAAGATAAAATTATGAGTATTTCTTTCGATAACGCCACAAATAATACCACCTCAATTGAGTGGTTAAAACGTGATTTGAAACCTATGTTAAACGACGCCTTTTTTCATACTCGTTGCGCGTATCACGTTTTAAATTTAGTAGTACAGGATAGTTTGTCATATATGGAACTATACATTAATAAAATACATTTAATGTTACAATTTATTTATAGTTCTAAACAACGACGTCAAGATTTTAAAAAATTCGTAACCGGTCAAGGTCAAATTTTTGAAACCTCTATTTGACATGTCAATTAGATGGAACTCTACATATATAATGTTAAAACGAGCGATTTGCCAAAAAACACTATTAATGGAATTTTATACTTTGTTATGTCAACAAGAATTAACCGAGTCCGATTGGGCAATTTTAGAAAATTACATGGATTTGTTAGAAATTTTTTATACTGCGACAAATAGTTTATCGGGCGTATATTATCCTACTAGCCCGCTAGTTATTGAAAATATTGTTAATATTTCACAAAAATTAAATTATTTTAAACAACACGCCGGATGGATCGAATTAATAAAAATAATACAAACAAAATTTTTAAAATATTATAGAGAAATCCCAATTATGTTTTCATGCGCCGCCGCTTTGAATTCTCTTTTCGGCGTAGACGGCGTAGAAAATTTTATTGAAGAAATAAATAATAATATAGGCGTAGATTTAAATGATTCAGATTTAGATAATCTGAGTCTTTTAAATTTTAACACTATTTTTACTCAATGTTATAATTATTACGATAATTTATATGGGTCGCGGCCCCGAGAAGATGTGTCGCAACCCAAAACATCTAGTAGTTTTAAAAATAAAATGTTAGAGTTAGCCTCTAGGAAAAAAATGCGCACATCATCTAGTAGTTTAAATGAATTAGGGTTGTACACAAAAACATAATTTCGCGATTTTATGACCACGGACGAATTAGAAAATTTCGATATTTTAAAATGATGGAAAGGTAAAGTAAATACCTTTCCTATTATGGCCTATATGACCCGAGATTTACTAACGATCCAAGCTAGCACGGTAGCTTCTGAGTCTGTTTTTTCTCTTAGTGGCAGGGTTTTAAACGAGCGGAGAAGTCTGCTAAGCGAAGAATCGCTCGAGATCTGCATATGCTACAAGGACCACCTGGACGCGATGAATAGAAAGCAACATATTTCAGCGATCGAGGATAGCTCGTCGGACATGGAAGACGAGATGGACGCGATCAATTTAAACTAGGGCCACTAGGCAACTTTTTGTATTTTTTGATTTGTAATTTTGTAATTTTTAATAATTTAGAATATTTGTCATTTGACATTTGTAATTTTTAAAAATTTAGAGTTTCTAATTTTTGTATATTTACAGTGTAAATTTTACACATTCCTAAATTTGTATAATTTCATTACATTAATTATTAATAAAAAAAAAAATTCAATATTAGGTTGTTGTGTTTTTTATTTTTTTTTATGGTAATTTGTAATTGTATAATTTCATTTTTAATTTTTATATAAAATTAATTATTATATAAAAATTTTAAAATAAATTTTAAAATAATAACCTGGCCCGGGCCGGCCTGGGGGGCCTTACAAGGCCCACCCCCCCCCCCCCGGGGGCATTGCTCGGCCCAGCCCGGTTACTTCTTAGGCCCGGCCCGGGCCCGGTTCGGAAAAGCCCGGGCCCTGCAGGCCCGGGCCAAGCCCGGGCCCGCCGGGCTTTATGTGCACCCCTAGTTGCGGATAATTGTTTTTGTGTGCGTCATCTATACAATAACTTTAGAAAGAAATATTCAAGCAAAATCTTAAAGCTTTGTTATGGAAAGCCTCAAATGCAACTTACGAAGAAGATTGGGTTAAAGTAATGCAGGAAATTTATTCAATTTCACGCGATGCTTATGACCATCTAATTAGTATAGACAAAACATTATGGTGCAAACATGCCTTTAGTGGACTTCCACGATGTGATGTAGTGGTAACCAATATGTCAGAGTCATTTAACCATGTGATTGGATATGAGAGATAAGCTCATATTGACTATGTGTGAGGATATTCGGCTTTACATGAAGCATCATTGGGTGGTTATTAGGGAGCGATTGGACAAGCAAACTAAAGACGTTAATTCTAAGATAGCCAAAAAAATTGAGGATGAGGCAAAACAGAGTGGAGGATGGATGCCTTTGTGGAGCAACAACAAAGTGTTTGAGGTGCTCCGACTTCCAGATAAATTTGTAGTTGACCTAGATAATTGGTATTGCATTGTTGCAGAAAATAGCGGGTTAGCGGTCTTCCATGTCGACACTCAATAAGTTGCATGTTTTATTTGAATATAGATATTGATTTCTATGTGTCAGACTGCTTCAAAAATACTATTTACACTGAATATTACAAGCATAGTATTTGGCTAATCAATGGACCAATTTTTTGGGGTAACGTTGGAGATACTTATATTCTTCCGCCAATTCGCCGAAGAGCTCCAGGTAGACCCAAAAAGAAAAGACACAAGGAAGCTGACGAAGAGAGGAGTTAATCTAAGATGTCGTGCAAATTTGGCACGGTGAAATGCTCAAAATGTGGTCAACATGATCATAATAAGACAACTTGCATGTAAATAATTTTTTATCTACGTGAAATTTTAATGTAAAAAAATTCTATTAAATTGTCTAATTTCATTTTTTAACCAAAAATTTTGGGGTATGATACAGAGCTTATCCAAGAATTGAGGGGTTTATTTGGACGGTATAGACTATATTGGATAATTTTTCTAATAATTGAGGGGTTTATCAAAAAATTGTCTAATTTTACTGGATAGTTTTTGACTTATTTTTGGAGTGTTTATTTGAACTGTATGGAATATATTTTGGATTGTTTTTTAAACTGTTTTTGAAACAGAGCTTATATATTTTGTATAGATACATAAGTGAACATTTGGAAACTCTGTTTTTTAAAGTAATTCGTTGTGTTTTATTAGTTTGGTCATCTAAGTTCTGGCTTTTTGTCATGATAAACCCCGGTTGAAATAGTATCATGTTAATGATTTAACTGTTTTTGTATTGTTACCAACGGCTGTAAGCCGATTATTCTATAACGTTTCTTTAGCCTTTAAATACACGAGAAGTGTACTGTTTCAGCAGGAATTCTCCAATAGATATAAAGGCAAAGGTTAAGTAGGACTGAATTCTAAAAGTTATGAAAAGTTAGGGACTGGTTTCTTCAAAATAAAAAATTGAGGACTGAACTCTTAAAGATTACAAAGGTTAGAGACTGAAATAGGCTTTTTGCCTTTATTTTTTGTCCATCACTGGATCATGACTGTAACGCCCCCGATTTTTCTGCGGCTTATTTTATTCTCGTTTGGCGTTACGGCGACGCGTTTTCGTGCCTTGTGCCATTTGTGGAGTGTGGTTTAGCTCCTTAGAACTGAGTGCCCTATTTTGTAGCCTATGGGCAAGATCTCCCTAGCAAGCCGAGTCGTTTTGGGTGACCCGGTGTGGCCTCTCGGGGGATGTTGTGTTTTGGCTTCGGGTGGGTATAACTCGAGTTCTGTTCGTCGAAAATTAATTTCGACTTCGCCGTTGTGTTTGTAGCGTGGGTATTTAGCTACGGTGCGAATTTCGTTAAATTCCGAGATAGTTCGGTTTTCGCGTCGTTTTGGTGCTTTATGTAATTCTTTAATAAATTATATTATTATATATTATATATATATATATATATATATATATATATATATATATATATATATATATATATATATATATAGGTTAAGTATTAGGTTAGAAATAAAAGCCCGCATCATCTTCTCCAAATCAGAACCGCCGCCCCTGTACGAGAGAACGGAGAAACCGCCGAGCCTTGCCTTCCACCGCCGATTCCCGGAACATTTGTGGACGGAATTCGATTCTGAGAGTGGATTCGGATTGCTCTCGTTAAGACCTTCATTCCTACGGTAAGAAATTCGATTTTCGTGGAGTTTTAGGAGGATTGGAATTTTTGGTTTTAGGTTTCCGCCATTAAAGTTCAGGTTTGCTTGTTAGGTGTTCTTTTTGTGCTGCTCCTTCTAGTGCAGCGTGAAGAGAAGGGAAAGCCGACCAAGCTTCGCCGGAAATCGAGGCAAGTGGTGTTCTTGCCCTTGCCAAATTGTTTTCTTTGTTCATAGATCCTACTTGCTTCTATCGTTTTTATCTCCTATTTTTCCGTCTCGAATGTTTAGGCATAGTTTGTATGGTAGTTGTGCGCGTCGTTGGTGGTTTCCTGCTGCTACTGCAGTTGCGTGGGTCGTGTGCGCGTTCCGGTGTCGTTCGGGAAATTCCAAATGGTACAGGTTAACCGCGCACGATCATCAACCGTTAGGGCGCACGACCACTAGTCGTGTGCCTATGTTCGTGCACGTCCACTTATTTATTTTCCTAAGTTCTGTCTCGGTTATCGCACGAGCACTGGCAAACAGTGCACACGACCACCGGTCGTGCGCCAACTGATCGTGCGCAGATGCTAAGTTTTCTGTCAGGTTTTCCAGGTTCACTTCGCACGATCATCAGCCAATGAGTGCGCACGACCACTGGTCGTGCGCTCTGTATATATTTTTCTTCTGCTCTCCGTACTTAGTTGGCTTCGTTGCGCGGGTTATGTGGGCATGAGTGTTTTGTGTTGTGTTAAGGTAGTAACGTAAGAGTAGTTGTTGTGATAGTTTCGTTTTGCGTTGCACGTTGAGTGAGTGAAGCTCACTCAATGCGGTGTCGAGAGGACCCAGCGCTAAGTCGTGTTGAGTCATTTCAACACTTTTTCCCTACCTCGATTTTCGTTCCTGAGTGAATTCTTTGTTTATGTTTTGAGTTTCCTTGTCGGCCGTGTTTTTCTTTCCAAATGGCTGAATCGTGGGTCGTGGTTTGTAGTGGTGGTTTGAAGCTCTTCATGGGGGAGGTATTGTGTAAATTAGTCGTGACCACCCTTTTCTTCTATCTTGCACCAGGTACGGGCTGGGCAAGGGGGTGGAAGGTCCCTAGTTCTTTTACATGTAGACCCTTGAGCTTGTTGACTTGGAAATGGTGGTTGGGGAACTGAGTTTGCCTCCAACCCGGATCCATGCTGTTTGTTTTGCTACTACCATCTCCCACAGCTTAGGGTATTAGGTATTTCTTCCTTGGTAGATTACAGCACTTTGGGCTCTTGGTAGCCTAGTAGGCTCTGCAGGAAGTAGTTTCTGGGCAGGATTGATGCTGTTTCCTCGCACCTGGTGCATTTCTTCTCTGTCTTGCCTTGGGCAGTTGTGACCTTTTTCTGCTTTGTGTTTTCCTCTTTCATTTATTCCCTGGTGGACACTTTCATGCAGTTTCTTTTTGTTTTGCTTGCTGAGGTATTATTTCTTCTTTTGAATGCCTCAGGTTCTGAGCAGTAGCCAGTTTGGTGGCTAGGTTGCGGTTGTGTTGCTAGTGGTCTCTTGGACTTTGGAGATCCTGTTGCTTTGTTTGTGAGGTAGTTTTTCTGTACCTTTTCTTACAGACATACATATGCCCCAGTGGGTTCGTGTCAGGTTGTTGGCGCTCACTGCTAGTTTTTACCTTTGTACTAGATATATTACTTTTGCTGCTATCATTTTCTGGAGATAGTCTACTTGCTCTGGGGAGGATTTATGATAGGTTGCTAGTTATTTTTAAACTACAACTATTATTATAAATAAAACTCATGATCAGCATGTCTTATAAAAATAAATCACTATTTTCCAAATAACGTATAAAGATCGTTTTCTTATATATAATATAAATTAAATGTAGAGTCTTGCATAGCATAAGTGATTCTCTTGGGACTCTTATGCACTCTTTAGGATGTTCAAACCTGAATAAAGTATTTTTCCGCAGCGTATAAGTATAGTTTTTAATTGTGCACTAGGTGATCCACCGAACCGAGATATACGGTCTCTAAAATATAACTGATTTTCTAATCATTAAACTCATGATTTTCTTTCATTAAGTTTGTGGATGGTTTTGCCTGAGCGTCAGCAGTTATCCCTTGTTTGACGTGGCATCATGACGCGTGTTTTCTCATACTCTGATAATTCCTAAATTCGAAGAAAATGTGGGTTGCGACAATGACAGAATAAATATTCCTTATTTTAAGTTGAGTAAAACTTGCTTGTAATGATATTGAAAATAGCTTTATGCGCTCTTGGTTAATTGGCCAATTCTATGATCACAAGCTAGTGGAAAGCTATGCCAACGGGACAAACTGATTCTCTTGAGAAAAACTCGCTTGAACTGTTCTATTTGGGACACCTTAAGTTGTCAGTTGCGTTGATGAATAATTTGTTGATTGGAAAATAATAATTAAATAGAGATTTTATAAATTTAACGATGAATAAACAACAAACTGTTTAGATAGTTTGTCCATAAGTTGTGGTCATTCATTTATAAGGATCTGTTCGTTTAGACGCCTAATTTTTTGCCCGGAGGCGATTTTTTCGCTTGTGCGTGATTTTTTGGTCGCAGATTTTCGTCCGTGCACGGTTTTTTCACCAGGGCCCAGTTTTCTCGCCCGGGCGTGATTTTTCCGCCCAGGCGTGATTTTCTCGCCCTGGCGCATTTTTTTTTTCACCAGCGCGATTTTTTCACCCAGACGCGAATGTTTTCGCCCGCCACGTTTTTTAACCTGGGAGTGTGCGAATTTTTTGCCCGGGTGGAAGAATTTTTTGCCAGGGCGAAAGAATTTTTAGCTGGACGCGAAATTTTCGCCCGGGCGCTATTTTTTAGGCCTGCGCGCGAATTTTTCGCCCAGACGTAAATTTTTTGTCCGGGCGCGAATTTTTCGTCTGGGCGGAATTTTTTTCGTTAGAGCATGAATTTTTCACCTGGAAGCGAATTTTCTAAGAAATTGTTTTCTGGTGATAAAATTCACGTCCAGCCGAAAAAACGCCCCCGAGCGAAAAAATCGTGCCCGGGCAAAAAATTCGCGTCCGGGCGAAAAATTCGCCCCAACGAAAAAAACGCGCACAAACAAAAAAATCACGCCCTGCTGAAAAAATTGTGCCCAACAAAAAAACACGTCAGGACAAAAAACCAACTTAGAACTTTTTTAACAGATAAACGCTTATGAGAAACTATAAGATGGACTCGAATAGTTTATGAAAAACAAGCTTATCGTACAGCTACATAAACAAACAGCAGTTAAACTGCATTTCTATTTTGAATAGAGAATATTTATGAACATAAGCGGTCTCAAACAGTCTTGATTGGATTTCTTCTTTACTCTCTCTTGATGAGAGATCTTTTGATCGATGATCGAAAAAAAAACCTGTGTATAACCAAATTTTCTCTAATTCGACACTATAACAACCTTCCAATGCTCATAGTGCAACAATTCTAGGATCGGTGATTGCCTAAGAGGCCTGTGAAATAAAAACAGATAATATCTAAAATGTTAAAAATCTAGATGCTGAGAGTGGTGGTGGGGATGATCAGTGGTCTTTGCGAAGGGGATAAGAGGGTGGTGGGCCGAAATCTCAACTTGATGAAATAATTTGATAAGTTAGTGGAAGGCCATGATTCTGAAAATGATAGTGAAAGAGGAATGTGTCAAGTGGGGGCTTCACTATTATTGGTTGCTAAAAGAAGCAATAAAAAAAGTAGAGAAAACTGTATAGGACTTGATAAATCAAATAAAAAAAAGAGATTCCCACTTCACATCTTTAATTTTATGGGCGATAATTTCCTCCGTGACAACTTAAAAAGCTATTTGGAAGGGACTCTGAAGTTCTCAACTGTTTCTAATTGTTGGGGGTTATCTGGTTTTTTTCTCCGATCCGGAGAATCAGACCGTTTTAGCTCGGGGTTAATTCGGGCGCGCAATTAATTAAACAAAATCGCAGTAATGAACAAAAGACATTTTTGACGTGGAAACCCCGAAAAGAGTTAAAAATCACGTTGCTGGAAATGTACCAAGCCAAAATTTACTAGCTTCTTTGGAGTGTTACATACATTGGTTTGAACTCAGAGGGCGAAAAGCCACTAATCCGTTACAAGAATGATAAATAGCTCAGAGCCTCGATTAGGGGTTTGCCCCGAGTGTTACACTCGGTTCGGTTTTGGTTTTCCTCTCTTACTAATAATACATGGTTTGAACTCAGAGGCCGAAAAGCCACTAATCCGTTACAAGAATGATAAATGAGGAAAAAATAACTAAATCTTCAGAGCCTCGATGGAAGCGCTCCGAGCTTGAGACGACAATTTGCTCGCAGAACCTTGCTGGGAGTGTTCCTGCTGGAAAATAATCTAAGTTCACGGAGCTTCTGACGGTTGCGCACTCGTTGACGTGGAGCCTATATGGGAGCGCATTCGCGGAGACGGTTGACGTCACTTGAGGAGTGAGAGAACCGTTGTAACGCCCCTGATTTTCCGACAATTATTTAATCCACTTGGTGACGTCATAATGACGTAGGGGGCGTTACGTTAACGTGGAGTTGATGGCGTGTCGCCGTTAGTGCGTTCCGCGTCTGTTGGGTCGGGGCGCCCAAATTCGTGAATCCTTGTCGAAAATGAAAAACTTCATGTTAGGAAATTAAATTAATTGATTTTTGACATGCTCGTCAAGTTTCGTCGCGATCCGAGCGATATTCGAGTCTCGGCGAATTTCCGAATTTTTTGTAGAATTTATGATCGCCGTAGACTTTGAAAATTTATATCTCGACAACGGCATGTCGGATTTTGGTTCCATCTTCGCCGTTGGATTCGTAGCGTCAGCGTTCGCCTACGGTGCGAATATCGTTTATTTCGGCACGCGTTTGGGCCTCCGTTTTGAACTCCTATTTCTTTGTTCAAAATATAAAAGTATGATTATTATAATACTAAAGCACTATTAAAAAATGAAAAGAACTATTCATCCCTAAAGTTTGATCAAGGGTATATTTGCAAAATTCACTATTCACACGGACAAAAAAAAACCCTCATGCAATTAGTTCTCGGGTAGTCATATGTTCTTCTCGAGTAGTCTGCAACACTTTTCGGGAAATTCTGAAGCCAGTACTCGAGAACTTAAACTCCTTCCCGGGAAATCCTGAAGCTAGTTCTCGAGAGGTCTAAGTTTATTCTCGAGAAATCTCTGCCCCCTTCTCGAGAAGTCCCATGCTGCACTCGAGAAATTCGATATTCTTCCCGAGAAATCCGTTTCAGTCTACTTTCTGGCACCGTTTTGAGGGTCATAACGACATCATATGGAAAAATGGTTAACATAGATTTTGTTCGTATCGACGAGATCTACAACTTCCGTGCTGATCACTTTTCAATTCAAAGCCCTCTTTAGCCTCTACATTCATTTTTCACGCGTCCGCACTTAAATTTCCTGCCTCCTTCCCGTTTAGACAAAAGAATATATATATATATATATATATATATATATATTCATATACTTAACGATAAATAGAACAACTTCATCTTCTTCCCTAAGTCTAGACCGAACCAGAGAGCGAGAGTGACGACGAGGGTTCTAAGTTCGTGAAGCTTTGGATCGCCGTCTTCGGAGCTACGGTGCTCGGAATCACAAACAGAGCATAAATCCGGAAAGCTCTCGTCAAGATCTTCACGATCGTGGTAAGTATTTCTCGTTTCGTAAAAATTTTTCATTAGGATTTTCGGACCTAACCACTCTTTTGGCCAAATCCTTGTAGATTCCGCTTCCCCGCACTTTCTTTTGGCTAGATCTGTGACGTGGAGTTAATTGGAAGACCGATTAGAGTAGAAACCAAGGCAAGTGATGTTCTTGCTCTTCCTCTTGCTCGTTTCTTCCAAATTTTTAATCATATTTTGTGGGTTTGACATGTTTAAATTTCCTAAAAACTTGTTTTGAATTTCTAATTTATTTTCTTGGATTATGACGTGTGTTTCACCTAGAAACATTACTCCCGATTTTTATCTCGTAGGGTGGGTAAACAAATGTAGTGTTCGTGTCACTTTAACCATCGAGTCATTTTGATCGTTGTGACACCTTGTGCGTCCCGTTGTTTTGATCGTGCGACACCTTGCTTAACCCATGCAATGTCCTTATACAGTCTAAGTCATTTGTTGATCGTTAGTCTATGATGAATAAAAAAAACTCTGCGTGTATAATTATGTAACTAAAGAAAACTCTGATGATCTGTGCCCGTTGGGGTTTCTCTCTCGGCACAATGCATTAAGGTTGAGTCTGTGCGTATTGTGGACCTTCATCCCCGACAAATTACCTTTGTTGTTGGTCTTTGCGCGTTGGGGTTTCTCCCTCGGCATAGTGACTTTTGACTGAGTTTATGCGCGTTGTGGACCCTTTTTTTCCCCGGCACAGTACTGTTTTCTATTAAGCTGATCAGTCTAATTTAAAAATGAAAATGACATGGCTAATACAGAAAGATGAATGTATGAACATCTGATATTTGACACTCTATTCTTTCCAGTTGTTATGATTAGCCTTTCTCGCTCAACTAGATTTACTGTTTTGTTTCTATTGCTCTGCTACTGACCTTTTGTTGTAGTCATCTTGTATATTTTCGTTCACCTTGAGGTTTGTTTGGTCTACCTTTCTTTTTGCACCATTTGTAACTTGCTTCTGAGGTGTTCTTCTTTTGAATGTCTCAGGTACGGAGCAGTAGCAGGTTTAGCTAACAGAGTTGTGCTTCTGGTGCTGCGAGTTGCTGCGGCCGTTTGTTTTCACCTCAG
This sequence comes from Platanthera zijinensis, assembly GCA_039513925.1. Classification (NCBI taxonomy): domain Eukaryota; kingdom Viridiplantae; phylum Streptophyta; class Magnoliopsida; order Asparagales; family Orchidaceae; genus Platanthera; species Platanthera zijinensis. The sequence goes on from CM077088.1 coordinate 99,728,764, forward strand.
AGCATTGCGGTAGTTGTCTTTGTTTAGACTTGTCAGATTTTCCTATGGGTTCGTGTCAGTTGTTGGCACCCATAGTCTTAGGCTTTTCTGTGTTAGACTACTTGTTGCTTTTACTGCGCTTACTATTGCTAGTTCTATACTTGCTTTCTGGGAAGGATTTATGTTAGGATGCATATAGTTACTTTTAAGTATACAAAACTGAATTCTGGAATATTGACATGACATAACTTTTTAACTATAAAACTTACTACTTTTAAGCACTATAAAAGTCTTTTATTATTTATATTAAATGTAGAAGTCACATCATCACTAAATTATGCTAGACTTTCATTCTCATATAGGATAACGAATGAATAAAAATAAGTATTTTCCGATGCGTAAACTTATATATTTTCTCACCTATGGACTAGGGATCCACCCGACCGAGGGACATGGTCAGTAAACTCAAAAAACTTATATGTATTTTTTTTAAACTTAATTTCATAAGTCTTTTACATAAAGTAAATGTGAGGACGAGTCGCCTAAGTGTCTGCAGCCCCTGCACGGTGTGGCATCACGACGCGTATTTTCTTTTACTCTGACTTATTATTTAATATGGAGAAAATGCGGGTTGTGACAATTGGTATCAGAGGGAGGTTTTGCAAGAGGTTTGGTTGGTTTGGCAAGCCAGTCAGACAACTTTCCCTTAAGCAAAACTCTAATCGTATCATTTCATTACATACACACACCGATATGTCATCAGTAGATCTTGATGGAAGCATGAACAACACACTCATAGCATGATAAGAAGTATACGAGACATATTATGTAGTATGAGATGCATAATACGTGTTTGTAAATAGATCCACCATAGGCAGTAATATGTGACGGTTATGTAGTATGGGATGCATAACCATCATCACATGGCTGCCCATTAACACGTTTTACTTTTCGTTACATACAATATTATGTAGTATGAGATGCATAACATTGTATGTGTATGCCGCTCATAACATGCACTAAGACCTTTTTAGAATGCATAACACTGCATACATAACATATCATCGCATAAGCACATGTGCAAAGTTAAAGACCTGCATGGTGACATATGTACACCCATGATTTGAAATGAAATTTAAACATTCATGCATTCATATTATAGGCACAAGTTAGAAGCATATCATCATTTCATGATTTTCCAGAGCAAGGTAACAGCAAGAGCAAGTATATGTTCGTTCCCGATCCGATTTGAGTCTATTTGTTTCTGATCTGATTTGGGTTAGGATATTCGAGTTTACTAGCTTAGGTGTCTTTAGCTAGGTCCTTGATAAGTCATTTGTTCTTATCAGTAGAATATGACCCCGAAACAGTTTTGATAAGGGAATATCTTCCCAGTTTGTGATGTCATAGGCATGGTTTTGACGAAATATCTGTTTGTTCTGTAGAAATGTAGGCTAAGTGTGTTGCGACGAGGTCGACTTCCTAGTCGGAGGGTGAGTCATCTGGTGCCCAGAGTGAAGCAGTGATTGAAGGGCTACGACAGAGTAATGATGTAACACCCCAAAAAGGCTCAAAATTGGATTTGAGGTGCAGGTTGCTTAACACGGCCTGGGACACGGGCGTGTCCCAGGGCGTGTTCAGGATAGTCGACGATCGGAGGTCGACGATAGTCGAGCCCGGGACACGGCCTTCGACACGGGCATGTCCCAGGGCGTGTCACTCAATAAAATGCCGTATCGAGTCAGAAATGTACACGGCCCGGAACCAAGCCTTGAACACGACCGTATCAGTTTTGACACGGGCGTGTCAGAGGGCGTGTGCCTACCCGTGTACTGCTCTGACTGGTTTTAGCGCTCGTTGAGTACCGTGTAACAGGTGTGACACGGGCGTGTCACATGACCGACACGGGCGTGTCAGGTTCGACACGGGCGTGTCGATGGCCGTGTTCTGGTAATTTTTAGTCGGTGCGAGTGCCGCGTGTGCCGCTTAAGGGTACATGGCCTGTGACACGGGCGTGTCACAGGCCGTGTCGGCCAAAAAGTATAATATTTTGGGCAGATCTTGGCCGTTCATTTTCCTTAAAGGAGATCCTGTGGTTGGGGCTCATTCCTGGGCTGATAAGGCCGAGAAAGGAAGGAGAAAGGCTCATTTCTAAATTTCATCTTCTCTTTCTACATCTAAGAGAGAGGTGAGAGCAAGGTGGGGAAGAAGAAGTGAAATCCGGCTGCCGGTGGAGCTACGGTGGTCCAAGTCGCGAGCCGAGTTCGGATTTGCGAAGGCAACGCTGCTGCGAAGGCTTTCATCCGTCTCAATTTCTCTCCATGGCTCCGAAGCGAGTTCCTAGGGTAACGATTTCCTGCTTGTACATGTGAAGTCCTTAATTCCTGCATTGTATAGGGAAAACCCTTCCCCGCTAGTGTGCGGTGGGTTGTGGCGTCCCTTGGGGTAGATATGTGAAGTCCCCCTTGTTAGAGTCCGGAATTGGAGTACGGATCTAGGCATGCTGTGTGAAGCCCATCTGGACATGGTCTGGATTGGTGATGCTTGGTTGCATATCGGAGAAGACTCCGTGATTCTTGCTTGTAGGCATGATGGATAAAGTACTGGAGGAAGTCCAGGAAATTATGAGAGTTGGACTCTCTTGTAGCCGTGAGTTGCTACTTTGTGTGAGGTTGAGCCGTGGGGCTGCAACTAGGCAAATGCCTTTGTGGTGGAACGGGCAAGGTGAATCTGTACCCGCGTCAGTCCAGGCTTGAGTCTGACGATTTGAGCAACGGGCAAGGTGGATCTGTACCCGCGTTATGGTTGTCTAACCTTGGGTGCTTAAGACACTGTTAGGATCACATAGCGAGAGTCGACGGCCTGTGTGCCGATCAGACTAGAATGCTCATATTGGACCGTTATGTCTGGGACCTCTGAACGGTGGTGTGGCTGTGGAACTACGGAACACCGATAATGTGCCCTGAGTGCACGGAGCGTCGGGCCGTCGTGCCGGCGTTTGTGATATGTGACTGTGCGGTCGTGCACGTCTTGCTTGAATTGCTATATATATCATATTGGAAGATTGCTATGCAGGGATGGAATTCCGCTGCCCCGTGCCAGGGGCAGGGTTGTTATAATTGGTTAGCTGAATGCTGACCGTTGCCCTGTTTTCCACCGTTTGGTGGATTGGTTATTACAGGTGCTGGTCCGAGCGAGACTTAGCGGGCTGAAGCCCAAAGCTGCGCTGCTGCCCTCGAAGGCATTGTTTTGTTTCTTTTGTTCATGTGTGGCAGGCCTGCGTGCCGATGTCTGTAATCCACACTCTTGTTAAGAGAAACTGTTGTAAGGCCTTAAGGCCAGACTCTTGTGTTGTTTGAATATATTCCTAAGTTTTAGTGGACAATGTTCTTTATCTTGAGTTCAATTATTCAACCGTGAAACTTCCGCTAGAATGCTCTATGTTAGGATGCGTGGTTATGATATTATTTCGTAGCTTCTCCGCCTGTTTGTGGAATATGGTGTGGGGCCCCGACCCGACCCTCTATTATATTCTTCTTGACGGGTAGAGGTGTTACAATTTGGTATCAGCTTGTTGGTCGATCTCTTCCGAATTCGCGGCCGAATTCTTTTGAGGGGTGGCGAACACGTGTCAGTGTCGTCGTTATAACACTTAATTTGAACTCAAGATTGTCCACTTAGGAATGCAAATACACTTGTTTGTTGAACTTGTGTATTCTTTTTGTATGGTTGCCGTTTTCCTTAGTCGTTAACCTGTGTATCTTACACATATAGGTGACAAGAAGTGTTGCGGGTCAATCCGAACCACAACGTTCTGTTGAGAGTGCGGCACCAGCCGAGGTGCCCACAACTCCTCCATCCGCTGAAACAGTCTGTCTCATCACGGAAACGGTACTTGCTGTGATGAATGCTCAGCAGGCGGGGCAGGCACGTCCTGCAGTGGTGCCAACGCAAGCTGGGGTACGACAAGAACCGGTAGAAGCCGAAGTTGATCTGCGGGTAGCAGATCAACAATGGAAGCAATTCTTGAGCTTCAACCCTCCGCAGTTTCATGGGGCGGGTACACCGGCCCAAGCAGAGGATTGGCTTGCAAGAGTCAAGAGGATTATGAGAGCTATCAAGGTTGAGGAGGAACAGAAAGTCATGTTAGCCACTTTCCTATTGGAAGGAGAGGCGCGGTTGTGGTGGGATGAGATTGAAATGATCACTTGGCCGGCAGGCAATTGGCAGAGATTACAATGGAAGAATTTTCTCGATTATTCTTAGCACAACATCTGCCGATGCAGCAAAGGATATCGATGGAAATGGAATTTCAACGGTTAGCACAGGGAGATCGAAGTGTGGATGACTACCTGCATGAGTTCACCCGGTTGGGAAGATATGCGGGCACGATCTTCGCCGAAGAAGAGCGTAAGACTAGTTGGTTTTATGCGGGACTGCGAGATGAGCTGCGGTATTTGCTCTCGAGTTCTATGAGTCAGGGATTCCAAGCCTTAGTCTGTACGGCTCGTTCTCTGGAGACGGACATGAAACAGCGGTAAGCAAAGGGAAACTTGGTGGTTGTGAAGCCGGAGTTTAAGCCGCCGCGTCCGGACAAGTTTGGCTACCGAAAGAGATGGAATAAGAAGTCTAAGTCTTCTGGACAAGCTCCTTCTGCGACTGTGACGGATACATCTGGGTATGGATCTCGTGCTTGTTTTACGTGCGGGAAGGTTGGACACTTCGCACGTGAATGTCGGTTTGGTCCTCCAAAGGGTGATAAGAAGACGGGAGCGTCTTATGCGGAGAAGGGGAAGGCTGTGGTGGAGTCTTCTGCCTCGCACGCGCAGCCCAGGGTCTTCAACCTTGGACAACAGGAGGCTATTAAGCAGACGGATGTTGTCACAGGTGCGCGTAGGTTTTAATGTTTTTTTGTTGATGTGCTGTGCTTGTTTTAAATGTAATGTTATAGGGTTTGTCCTTATACGAGAGTATCCGGCGCGAGCACTGTTCGACACAGGTGCTTCACATTCGTTTCTGTCTGAGGACTTTGTCTTTCGTGTCGGGGTGCCTATCCGGACCACAACAGACAGTGTAAAGGTGTTGTTGCCTAACGGATGTTTGATGTGCGCGGATCGATCTTGCGGTCTTGAGGTCAAGATAGGAAGTCGGGAGTTCAAGATGGAAACATTAGTATTGCCGCTCAAAGAGTTTGATATAATCTTTGGTATGGACTGGCTTTCAGAGCAGCGTGCCTGTATAGATTGCACTTCAAAAGAGGTCACACTTGGGCAAAATACCGAACAAGAGACCAAGTTCATTGGTATGCAAGGGATGAGTGGGATGTTGTTATCCGCTCTCCAAGTTGTTAAGGCAGTTCGGAAGGGTGCAGAGTTGTTCTTCACACTCATAGAGGCAGTGGCGCCGAAGGCCAGTGTGAGTGAAGTGCCGATTGTGTCGGATTATGCTGATGTGTTTCCAAAGGACCTTCCGGGGTTACCTCCCCAAAGGGAAATCGACTTCGCTATCGAGCTGGTGCCGGGTGCGAAACCTGTGGCCCGTTCGCCGTATCGGGTAGCGCCAAAAGAAATGGCCGAACTGAAAGTTCAGTTGCAAGAGTTGTTGGAGCAGGGATACATACGCCCAAGTATGTCACCTTGGAGCGCGCCTGTTCTTTTTGTGAAAAAGAATGACGGTGGTTTGCGACTATGTATTGATTATCGCGAACTGAACAAGCTGACGGAGAAAAATAAGTATCCAATTCCACGGATCGATGACTTGTTTGATCAGCTAGCAGGCTCAACCGTCTATTCAAAGTTGGATTTGAAGTCCGGGTATTACCAGTTGCGGATTAGGGAAGGTGACATTCCCAAGACAGCGTTTGGCACACGCTATGGTCATTATGAGTTCACAGTGATGCTGTTCGGCTTATGTAATGCGCCTTCGGTATTCATGGATCTCATGCATCGAACGTTCCGCGAATACCTGGATCTGTTTGTGATTGTGTTTATTGATGATATCCTTGTATATTCACAATCGGAGGAAGATCATGCAAACCACTTGCGATTAGTATTGCATACCTTGCGAAGGAATAAGCTGTATGCCAAGTTCTCTAAGTGTGAGTTCTGGCTCTCGTCGGTGGCTTTTCTAGGCCATGTGGTAAGTGGAGAGGGCATAGCGGTGGATCCGGCTAAGATAAGTGCCATTCGTGATTGGCCAGTGTTGTCTTCGGTGGCCGAGGTCAGGAGTTTCCTTGGACTGGCGGGCTACTATAGACGGTTCGTGGAGAACTTCTTCCGGATTGCTTTGCCTCTGACTACGTTGACGAGAAAGGATCAAAAGTTCGTTTGGACGCCAGAGTGCGCACGAGCTTTTGTAGAGCTGAAGAATCGTTTGACCACGGCGCCCGTTTTGACGTCGCCATGTGGTACAGATGGGTTTGAGATATACAGCGATGCGTCAGGAAGCGGCTTAGACTGCGTTCTCCTGCAGTTTGGCAAGGTGATCGCCTATGGCTCACGTCAATTGAAAGTGCATGAGCGTAATTACCCCGTCCATGACTTGGAGTTGGCGGCGGTGATCTTTTCGCTAAATTTGTGGCGGCATTATCTTTATGGAGTGAAAGTGGATATTTATACAGATCATAAAAGCTTAAAGTATCTGCTTGATCAAAAGGAATTGAATATGCGACAAAGGAGGTGGATGGAATTCCTTGGGGATTATACCTTCGACATTCACTATGTTCCCGGAAAGGGAATTGTGGTCGCTGATGCCTTGAGTCGTTGGACTCCGGTGCAGGCAAATTGGTTGCAGATACATGATGAGCGGTTAATCCAGGAGTTGGAAGCTTTGGAGATATCTTGTGTGGAAAGAGATTCTTCAACTGTTGCATGCGTGAACTGGTTGGAGGTTCAATATGACCTTGCTGACAGGGTTCGGCGGGCAACGGAGTTGGATGAAAGTCTCCAACGTTATGCAAAGGAGGGGTCTGGTGATCAGTTCTCCTGGGATGACGGTTTATTACGGAAAGATGGCCGATTGTGCGTCCCTAGTGCGGGTAAATTGCGCGAAGAATTGCTATATGAAGCACATTTTACAAAATACTCAATTCACCCTGGGAGCACAAAAATGTACAAGGACATGAAGAAACTGTTCTGGTGGCCTGGTTTAAAGAAGGACATAGCCGCATATGTGGCTAAATGTCGCACTTGTGCTTTGGTAAAGGCAGAATGTCAACGGCTGAGTGGTTTCCTGAAGTCGTTGCCGATTCCGCAATGGAAGTTTGAGGATATTTCTATGGATTTCGTGCATGGATTGCCGAGATCTCAACGTGGCCATGACTCAATCTGGGTGATTATAGACCGGTTGACAAAGGTGGCTCACTTTATACCGAACAAGTGGGATGATTCAGTGGAAACGTTGGCAAAGCTCTATGTGGAGCAAATTGTTCGATTGCACGGTGTTCCCCGGAGCATCGTAAGTGACCGAGATGGGCGCTTTACCTCGAAAGATTGGAGATTAGTTCATCAGATGTTGGGCACGAAGTTAGCATTCAGTACGGTTTTTCACCCGCAAACGGATGGCCAAACTGAACGAACCAATAGAACGATGGAGGATATGCTCCGTATGTGCGCCCTGGACTTCGGTAAGAATTGGGAAGAGCATCTTGTTATGGTGGAGTTTGCCTATAATATTAGCCATCAAACGAGTATAGGTATGGCCCCATTTGAAGCGTTGTATGGTCGTAAGTGTCGTACACCGCTAGCTTGGGCAGAAACTGGCGAGACTAAACTTTTAGGCAAAAAAGAAGTCGAGGATGCTACCTCAACAATACGCTCTATTCGAGAGAGGCTCCTAATAACCCAGGATCGGCAAGCTAAGTATTACAATGCTAAGCACCGGAACGTGGAGTTTGCGGTTGGTGACTGGGTCTATTTAAAGATTAAGCCCTTCAAAGGCGTATCTCGGATTCGGCGGTTGAAAAAGCTAAGTCCGCGATACCTTGGTCCGTTTGAAGTGGTGGAGCGTGTTGGGGAAGCCGCCTATCGGCTAGCTCTTTCATCGGAATTGAGTGGATTGCATGATGTGTTTCACATCTCGGTGCTACGCAAAGCAGTCAAGGATCCAGCTCAAGTAATTGACAATAATCGAGTGCCGGTTGAGTATGGGCTAACGACAAAGGTGAAGCCTATACGGATCGAGGATCGAGCTGAGAAACAGTTGCGGAACAAAGTGATCGGGATGGTCAAAGTCCGATGGGACAATTGTGGCCGAGAAGAGCTAATATGGGAGTGCGAGCAGACCATGCGAGCTGAGTTTCCCGAGTTATTTTCGTAACTTGTTCACTCGTTATATATGTAATAGAAACATATAAATGTTTTGTTAGTTTTCTCCCTACTATCTTCAAATTTCGGGACGAAATTTTATTAAGGATGGGAGGATTGTAACACCCCAAAAAGGCTCAAAATTGGATTTGAGGTGCAGGTTGCTTAACACGGCCTGGGACACGGGCGTGTCCCAGGGCGTGTCGGGGGTACACGGCCTGGGACACGGGCGTGTCCCAGGCCGTGTTCAGGATAGTCGACGATCAGAGGTCGACGATAGTCGAGCCCGGGACACGGCCTTCGACACGGGCGTGTCCCAGGGCGTGTCACTCAATAAAATGCCGTATCGAGTCAGAAATGTACACGGCCCGGAACCAAGCCTTAAACACGGCCGTGTCAGTTTTGACACGGGCGTGTCAGAGGGCGTGTGCCTACCCGTGTACTGCTCTGACTGGTTTTAGCGCTCGTTGAGTACCGTGTAACAGGTGTGACACGGGCGTGTCACATGACCGACACGGGCGTGTCAGGTTCAACACGGGCGTGTCGATGGCCGTGTTCTGGTAATTTTTAGTCGGTGCGAGTGCCGCGTGTGCCGCTTAAGGGTACACGGCCTGTGACACGGGCGTGTCACAGGCCGTGTCGGCCAAAAAGTATAATATTTTGGGCAGATCTTTGCCGTTCATTTTCCTTAAAGGAGATCCTGTGGCTGGGGCTCATTCCTGGGCTGATAAGGCCGAGAAAGGAAGGAGAAAGGCTCATTTCTAAATTTCATCTTCTCTTTCTACATCTAAGAGAGAGGTGAGAGCAAGGTGGGGAAGAAGAAGTGAAATCCGGCTGCCGGTGGAGCTACGGTGGTCCAAGTCGCGAGCCGAGTTCGGATTTGCGAAGGCAACGCTGCTGCGAAGGCTTTCATCCGTCTCAATTTCTCTCCATGGCTCCGAAGCGAGTTCCTAGGGTAACGATTTCCTGCTTGGACATGTGAAGTCCTTAATTCCTGCATTGTATAGGGAAAACCCTTCCCCGCTAGTGTGCGGTGGGTTGTGGCGTCCCTTGGGGTAGATATGTGAAGTCCCCCTTGTTAGAGTCCGGAATTGGAGTACGGATCTAGGCATGCTGTGTGAAGCCCATCTGGACATGGTCTGGATTGGTGATGCTTGGTTGCATATCGGAGAAGACTCCGTGATTCTTGCTTGTAGGCATGATGGATAAAGTACTGGAGGAAGTCCAGGAAATTATGAGAGTTGGACTCTCTTGTAGCCGTGAGTTGCTACTTTGTGTGAGGTTGAGCCATGGGGCTGCAACTAGGCAAATGCCTTGGTGGTGGAACGGGCAAGGTGAAGCTGTACCCGCATCAGTCCAGGCTTGAGTCTGACGATTTGAGCAACGGGCAAGGTAGATCTGTACCCGCGTTATGGTTGTCTAACCTTGGGTGCTTAAGACCCTGTTAGGATCACATAGCGAGAGTCGACGGCCTGTGTGCCGATCAGACTAGAATGCTCATATTGGACCGTTATGTCTGGGACCTCTGAACGGTGGTGTGGCCGTGGAACTACGGAACACCGATAATGTGCCCTGAGTGCACGGAGCGTCGGGCCGTCGTGCCGGCGTTTGTGATATATGACTGTGCGGTCGTGCATGTCTTGCTTGAATTGCTATATATATCATATTGGAAGATTGCTATGCAGGGATGGAATTCCGCTGCCCCGTGCCAGGGGCAGGGTCGTTATAATTGGTCAGCTGAATGCTGACCGTTGCCCTGTTTTCCACCGTTTGGTGGATTGGTTATTACAGGTACTGGAGGTGCTGGTCCGAGCGGGACTTAGCGGGCTGAAGCCCAAAGCTGCGCTGCTGCCCTCGAAGGCATTGTTTTGTTTCTTTTGTTCATGTGTGGCAGGCCTGCGTGCCGATGTCTGTAATCCACACTCTTGTTAAGAGAAACTGTTGTAAGGCCTTAAGGCCAGACTCTTGTGTTGTTTGAATATATTCCTAAGTTTTAGTGGACAATATTCTTTATCTTGAGTTCAATTATTCAACCGTGAAACTTCTGCTAGAATGTTCTGTGTTAGGATGCGTGGTTATGATATTATTTCATAGCGTCTCCGCCTGTTTGTGGAATATGGTGTGGGGCCCCGGCCGGACCCTTTATTATATTCTTCTTGACGGGTAGAGGTGTTACAAATGAGGCTCTGATAGGGCAGATGGTTGACATGCAATCACATATACAATCATTGTTAGCTATCGTCACTGGGAAGCAGACTAGAGCACAGGACCCTGCCATGGGTCAAATTGTTCCTAATCCTCCCACTGCTCTAGTACCCCCAGTTGCATTGCCGCTGGAGATAAATTTCATTTCTCACTTCCAGCGACGAGCACCTCCTATGTATGACGGTAAGGCAGACTTCATGGCATTGGATTATTGGATCATCGCCATTGAAGAATTGTTCTCTTATTCTTGCATTTCCTCGATCAGAAGGTAATTATTGCAGCGTATCAGCTCAAAGGACTTGCGAAAAGTTGGTGGATTAAAGAAAAGGAGAATCTCACTGGTGGGTGCTCTTGGGATTCGTTCAAGAGTATGTTACAGAAGAAGTTTCTGCCATTGGTCGATCAAGACCGTCTGATGAACAACTTCTTACACCTGAAGTAGAGGAAACTCACTATTAGTGAGTAAGAGATCGAGTTTAGCAAGCTCAGTCGTTTTGCCCCAGATGTGGTAGCGTCCAAAGAAGGCTGAGTAAAACGCTTCCTGGGTGGTCTGAGGTATGAAATCCAGCAGTTGGCTAGCACATACAAATCTGAGACCTTTGCAGAAGTAGTCGAAGCCGCCTTGAAGGTTGAGGCGATAGAAAATGCAAAGAATCAGGGATTTCATGCAAAGAAGGACAAAAGGAAATCTGATGATTATGGAAGTACAAGGGCATCTGGCCCTGTAGCGAAGAAGGATCGAAAGGTAGCATGTAGCTTCTGTGGAAAGCAAGGCCACCCTTTTGAGAAGTGCTTTAAGAGACTGGATGTTCAGAAGAAGTCTCAGGTACATGCGATCCAGGATGCACCAAATGGAGGCACTGTTGGAGTTACCATGGTGATCTAGAAGTGGTCAAACATGTAATCTCACTGCCAATGCGATATGAGCCTGCAGGGTCGCACATAAGAGCATGTGGAGAAGTTGGAAGATCGACGGTGTTGGTAAGGGTTACCAATCACCACACAGAATGGGGTTGGGCAAAAGTTGCAAAAGAAGGTTCTTAGAGACTAAGGCAAATTCGACGAGAGTCGTCGAGAATCATTGAGTATGACTCAACGCTCTCAACGCCAAGGCAGATTCGTCGAGAATCGTTGAGTATGACTCAACGCTCTCAACGCCAAGGCAAATTCGTCGAGAATCGTTGAGTATGACTCAACGCTCTCAACGCCAAGGAAGATTCGTCGAGAATCGTTGAGTATGACTCAACGCTCTCAACGCCAAGGCGGATTCGTCGAGAATCGTCGAGTATGACTCAACGCTCTCAACGCCGTTTCTGCGGACTGATTCTCGCTGACTGATTCTCGCCGAATCTTGAGATGATTCTCGCCGATCGATTCTGAAACCCTATTTTGCTGTGGTCTGCGGATAGCGATTTTGCCTAGGTTTATTTATGCTTTGAGTATAAATAGACACTTAGGGTTTTTGGAATACATACATTGAATCGGATTGATCGGTCTTTCCTTTGACCGAATCGAAACCGACGGGCCTGTTCCGCCGTTCTCGTTTTCCCCGCCGATTCCCGAATCCCGCCGGCCGGAAGTGTTCCGCCGCCGCATTCGCTCCGCCGACCTCCTCCTCTCCGACGATAGTCGCCGGTGCTACGCTTCCTGGAGCGGACCTAGCAGTCCGTGGAAGTGTAAGGTGCGGTCGATCTCTTTCCGATCATCCGTGTGACGGAAGCTTGGTGTTCTCCCGCTCGTATGGATTTCTGCAGAGACGTAGATATTTTTCTACGTGGAACTCGCCACCGACAAGGAATCATATCTGGAGCATCCTCATTGAGTTGTGACTCAACACCGAAGAGGTAATTTTTGCCTTATTTTTGTTAACTTCTTGATTCAACATTCATGGCCTGATCTAATCTCTTTTGGGTTGTTCTAGATTTATTCCTTCCGCTGCATGCACAAGTGTTGTGCCAACCTCATAGAGAAACCCAACAGTGGTATCAGAGGGAGGTTCCAGCCATGTTTGTTGTATTGGAAGTTTGGTTATTCCAGTACGTGTAAACCTAGGGATTTAGAAGTGTTCTAAATGTCTAGATTTAATCTTGGCACCCCGCCGGGAACGTCTAGAATCTTGTAGTAATTTCTAATCGTTAGGAATTACTGTCTCCTTAGATGTAACCATCCCTCGATTTTGTTTTGGATTTTGAATCCAACAAGGAGAGATGAGCTTGTCTACTGCTTTGAGTTGAGTTTCCTTTGTCCCTTATCCAATGCATGTAAACCTGAAGATTTGGAAGTGTCTAGATGTTCAGATTTATCCCTTTTCCTCTATCAAATGTTGATAGTGTTCTGTTGTGCACATAAGGGATGCATGGGGATTTTAGTGAAGTGTTTTTCTTTGGATGTGCACATTGATCAAATGTTGATCATGGTTAATTGTTAACCTATTATCAAAAAAAAAATCCCTTCATCAAATATTAAGTGTTCGGATGCCTTCCGATAGATGACACTCTTCCTGCCTCGATCGATGAAGTGTGGGCTTGCCAAAACAAGGTGTATTAATCTATCTTGGTAAGGGTGCGAGCGGATAATTGTGATATCCCACTGTCGACATCGGATGTAACTTAACTAGGTGACCTCAAAGGTGTAGTGCCTAGAGGCATGGGGTTGGCATGTACCATATGATGGATGCGAATAAGGAGTTATTCACCAACCATACAAGAATTGCATGAGGATGCAATTGGCAAGCGTTGCCTACCTAAATAACCACATTGTGAGAGGAAAGCCAAAGCTGACTCATTGTGTTGGTGAAATACGGATCTTGTCCACTAAGAGAATAGCTCGCATGAACTCTCTGAATTGATAGTGAGGGCTATTATTTCGAATAAATTAGTGGGAGTTTTAGTTGAAGTCCAAATTAAGAAAAATAATTATATTTTTAAATTTTGGTACTGATTTTATTCTGTATAAATTCTTGTAGAATTCCATGGCAAGTGGTTCGCACTCCACTCTGTCTCTGAGAGCCATCCTTGAGAAGGATAAGCTCAGTGGGACTAACTACATGGACTGGTACAGGAACCTGAGAATTGTTCTCAGGCAAGAGCGAAAGCTCTACGTCTTGGAAGAAAAAGCCCCCGAGGTGCCGACCGGGAATTCTTCCCGTACTGATAAAGATACTTATAAGAAGTATACTGATGATGCCTTGGACGTCGAATGCCTTATGCTTGCCACCATGAACTCTGAGCTTCAGAAGCAACATGAGAACATGGGGTGCAAGGAGATTGACGAGCATCTCAAGAAAATGTTTCAAGGGCAAGCTCGTCAAGAGAGGTTTGACGTCACCAAAGCATTGTTTCAGTGCAAGATGGGAGTTCGAGACTCAGTAGGGACTCACGTACTCAAGATGATTGGGTATATAGAGAACCTTGAAAGACTGGGTTTTCCTCTGGGTCAAGAGTTGGCCACAGATCTGATCCCGCAATCGTTGCCGGACAGTTACAAGCAGTTTGTCTTGAACTACAAAATGAATGAGATAGACAAGACACTGCCCGAGCTACTAGGCATGTTGAGAACTGCCGAGATCAATATGAAGAAGGCCAAGCCTGCCAGCCCCATACTGATGGTGCATAAGGGCAAGGGCAAGGCCAAGGGCTTCAAGGAGACGAAGGTGGGACCTAAGTCACATCTTGAGCCCAAGTCTTCTGCACTGATGAAGAAGAAGTGCACGGTGAAGGAGGGGAAATGCCACCACTATGGCAAGGCTGGTCATTGGAGGAGGAACTATCCTTCGTACATTGAGGGTCTATAGAAAATGAAGGGAGGTATGACTTCCGCTTCATGTATTTACGTTATAGAGATAAACCTTTCTGCTCCTTCATCTTGGGTATTGGATACCGGATGTGGTTCTCATATTTGTAAAAATGTGCAGGAACTGGGAAGGAGAAGATTGCTAAGTAAAGGGGAGGTGGACCTGCGCGTCGGCAACGGAGCAATAGTTGCTGTTGTAGCCGTAGGGGTTTACCGTCTTTCTTTTCCCAGTGGGCTTGTAATAGAACTAGATAACTGTTATTTTATTCCGGCAATAACTAGAAACATTATATCCATTTCATGCTTGGACATGATTGGATTTTCTTTTATGATTAAGAACAACTATTGTTCTATATTTAAGAATGATGTTTGTTATGTTGTAGCCCAATTGTTTAATGGTCTTTATGTTTTGAACTTGGACCATCAGATCTATAATATAGAAAATAATAAAAGACTAAGAACAAATGACTCAAACCCTACATATCTCTGGCATTGTCGTTTGGGCCATATAAACGAGAAACGCATATCCAAGCTCCATAAAGATGGACTTTTGGACTCATTTGATTATGAATCATTTGAGCGATGCGAATCTTGTTTGTTAGGCAAGATGACTAAGGACCCTTTCACTGGTTATACTGAGAGGGCTGAGGATCTCTTGGGTGTTGTATATAGTGATGTATGCGGACCCATGAGTTCCATGGCTAGAGGTGGGTATTTCTACTTCGTTACATTTACTGATGATTTTAGTAGATACAGATATGTGTATCTTATGAAGTGCAAATCCGAGACCTTTGAAAAGTTCAAAGAGTTCAAGAATGAAGTAGAAAACCAGTTGGGTAAAAGGGTTAAAGCACTCTGATCTGATCGAGGTGGCGAATACCTAAGTCATGAGTTCCGTGATCATCTGAAAGAGTGTGGTATTGTATCACAGCTCACTCCACCTAGAACACCACAGCATAATGATGTATTTGAGAGGAGAAATCGTACTTTGTTAGACATGGTACGTTCGATGATGAGTCATGCAGACTTGCCTATTTCCTTTTGGAGTTTTGCTTTAGAGACTGCTGCAATGACACTGAATCGCGCTCCAACAAAAACGGTTCTGAGGACACCATATGAGATATGGACTGGGAAGCGTCCTAGTATGTCGTTCATTAAAATTTGGGGCTGTGAGGCATACGTGCGGCGTCAAATGCCTGACAAGCTGGAACCCAAATCAGATAAATGTTATCTGGGGGGATATCCTAAGGAAATGAAAGGGTATTACTTTTACCTACCGTCCGAGGGCAAAGTGTTTGTCGCAAGGACTGACGTCTTCTTGGAGAAAGACTTCTTATCAAGAAAGACTGAAAAGGTAGAACTTGAAGAATTCCAAGAACCACAAGTAGTGAATGAACCGGAATTGGATTCTGAGACAGGACTACAAGATATTGTAGCTAGAGAACCTGCTCAAGAAACACAAGTCCTACATAGATCTGGTAGACCGAGGTTTGAGCCTGAGAGATATGGATTTCTCATGTCTCAAATAGGTAATGTGTTGCTTATGGATCATGATGATGAACCAACAACCTACCAAGAGGCTATGAATGGACCGGACTCTAACAAATGGCTTGAGGCTATGAAATCCGAAATGGACTCCATGTATGCAAACCAAGTTTGGAACTTGGTAGAACCACCTGAAGGGGTACGACCCATAGGGTGCAAATGGGTCTTCAAGAAGAAGACCGACATGGATGAGAATGTACAGACATTCAAAGGGCGACTGGTGGCTAAGGGTTTCAAGCAAATTCATGGTATTGACTATGATGAGACCTTTCCCCTGTTGCCATGGTAAAGTCCATAAGGATATTGCTTGCTATTGCTGCGTATTATGACTACGAGATCTGGCAGATGGATGTCAAAACGGCTTTCCTTAATGGAAACCTCCTTGAGGAAGTGTACATGACACAACCCGAGGGTTTTGTATCCCCAAATGAAGCCACTAAAATATGCAAGCTGAATAAGTCCATCTATGGACTGAAACAGGCCTCTCGAAGTTGGAATCTTCGTTTTGATGAGAAAATCAAAGAGTTTGGTTTCATCAAGAATGAAGATGAGCCTTGTGTTTACAAGCGAATCAGTGAGAGCATTGTTGTCTTCCTGATATTGTATGTAGATGACATACTTTTAATTGGGAATGACATTCCTACCCTGAAAGTTATTAAGAACAACCTAGGGAACTGCTTTTCTATGAAGGACGTGGGTGAAGCGACTTACATACTCGGTATTAAGATCTATAGAGATAGATCGAAGAAGTTGCTGGGTTTGACCCAGAGTACATACATTGAAAAGGTGTTGAAGCGGTTCAACATGCTTGAGTCCAAGAAAGGATTTTTACCCATGTCTCATGGTGTGAATCTCTCTAAGGACCAGTGTCCAAAATATTGTGAAGATAAGGACCGCATGAAGTTGATTCCATATGCTTCGTCAATTAGATCAATCATGTATGCAATGTTGTGTACTCGACCCGATGTCTCCTTTGCTTTGAGCATGACTAGCAGGTATCAGTCAGACCCCGGTGAATGTCACTGGATTGCAGTCAAGAATATCCTGAAGTACTTGAGAAGGACTAAGGATGTGTTCTTGGTGTATGGTGGAGAGGAAGAGCTCGTTGTAAGTGGTTACACGGATGCTAGCTTCCAAACTGACAGAGACGATTCAAAGTCTTAGTCAGGGTTTGTGTTTTTCCTTAATGGAGGAACTGTGAGCTGGAAGAGTTCCAAGTAAGAGACAGTTGCTGATTCTACAACAGAGGCCGAGTATATCGCTGCAGCTAACGCAGCGAAGGAGGCTGTATGGATTAGGAAATTCATCGGCGAGCTTGATGTAGTTCCTAGTATTGTTGGTCCCGTAGTTCTCTACTGTGATAACAATGGTGCAATTGCACAATCTAAGGAACCTAGATCCCATCAGCGCTCCAAGCACATACTTCGACTGTTCCATCTTATTCGTGAGATTGTCGAATGAGGAGATGTGAACATTTGCAGAGTACCGACTGAGGAGAATATTGCGGATCCACTGACAAAGCCTCTCGCACAGAGAAAGCATGATGGTCATACTAGATCAATGGGTATGCGATACCTAAGTGATCAACTCTAGTGGGAGTCTTGTGGGTTGCATGTAAATATATATTCTGTTGGCTGTTTATTGTTCATTCATATAATGAATTGTGTACCAAATGTTTCTTTTTACAATTAATGGCAAGTTCTTTTATTGTGATTTTTCTATGTGATAGTTAAATTGTAACATAATAAATACCCTTAGAGTGTTCGCTTCTATAGGACATCAAGTACGTGACTTGAATGTGAGAGCCTATGATTTATTTGAAGCTTCATTCTTAAAAGGTCCCTGGTCGTTGTATCATCATAGAAGCTAAGGGTGATGATGATACCTTAAGACTAGCACGTGCATTGACTGATGACCAGTTCTCAAAGGTCATGATATTGTGATATCAAGTCATCACGTGGGTACTTGTTAATGAACAAGTTGTACTGGACAGACCCATCCTGAGACTACTTTGTGGATTGTTGTCTAATCGTGTCACAAGTAGGTCTCTATTGGCAATGGTGTTGTGGTCCTTTGACCTGACGTCACAGTATTCATCAAGTGAGGAAGAGCGTGCTTTGATGCCATCTAAAGTCTTCCTTGAGAAAGGTTGATGATAAGGGTGGTTGTTGGGTACGTTACGAATCATTTGGGTGTTTGTGTGTGAGCAGATATGAGATTTGTCCTCCTATATGACAGGAGTTGCATCCATGGGCCCCTTGATGGAACTGGACTGAGAAATGCATGGCCATGCTTGGTTGAGTCAGTATGTGATATTGGACTCACCATTCTCTAGAAGTCCGTTCTAGATCAAGAAACTTGGATTGTACTATTATGAGGGTGACATGGCCCATGCCTCTAGTTCTTTCTGGATGTAAGGGACAAAGGGACAAAGACAACGCTGGAACATTGGTCATGAAGGCTTATGAGTTATGAACTCTTATTGCTTGGGGAGCAATGATGCATTGCTAGATGCCGCTCATTGTTTGTGAGGTTTTTTGTTTGACACTTTCAAGATCAAGTGGGAGACTGTTGGAGTTACCATGGTGATCTAGAAGTAGTCAAACATGTAATCTCACTGCCAACGCGATATGAGCCTGCAGGGTCGCACATAAGAGCATGTGGAGAAGTTGGAAGATCGACTGTGTTGGTAAGGGTTACCAATCACCACACAGAATGGGGTTGGGCAAAAGTTGCCAAAGAAGGTTCTTAGAGACTAAGGCAAATTCGACGAGAGTCGTCGAGAATCGTTAAGTATGACTCAACGCTCTCAACGCCAAGGCAGATTCGTCGAGAATCGTTGAGTATGACTCAATGCTCTCAACGCCAAGGCAAATTCGTCGAGAATCGTTGAGTATGACTCAACGCTCTCAACGCCAAGGAAGATTCGTCGAGAATCGTTGAGTATGACTCAACGCTCTCAACGCCAAGGCGGATTCGTCGAGAATCGTCGAGTATGACTCAACGCTCTCAACGCCATTTCTGCGGACTGATTCTCGCCGACTGATTCTCGCCGAATCTTGAGATGATTCTCGCCGATCGATTCTGAAACCCTATTTTGTTGTGGTCTGCGGATAGCGATTTTGCCTAGGTTTATTTATGCTTTGAGTATAAATAGACACTTAGGCTCTGTTCGTTTCGATGGAATTGAGGTTTTGGAATTGACATTCAGTTGTCAATTCCAATTGTGACTGTTCGACGTCCATAATATTACATTGGAATTGGAATTCATTTCAATTCCCATGAGAATTGATTATAGAAGAAACACGGCTCCCTCAATTCTTACCTTACGAGGTCATCATTCGTGATTCCCACCCCTACTAGCGCGTCCCGACTCTCTCAAAAATATAACAACGCAAATTTTGTTGTTCGCCCAGGACCACATTTTTTGCCAAAGAGCGAAATTTTTGACGGGGCGCACATTTTTTCTGCCCGGGATCGCATTTTTCGCTCGGACACGCATTCTTTGCCCGACCCCGCATTTTTCGACCGGGCGCGCATTTTTTCGCCCGAGCGACCATTTTTCGCTCTGGCGCTCTTTTTCTCCCGGCCGTGCATTTTTTTCGCTCGAGCGAAAATGCGTGCTCCTTTTCGCCCAGACACGGTTTTTTCGCCCGGATGCGAATTTTCGCCCGAGCGCGAATTTTTCGCCCGGACGCAGATTTTTTCGCCCGGACGCGAATTTTTCACTCGAACGGGAATTTTTCATCCGGATGCGATTTTATTCGCCCGGGCGCCCATTTTTCGCCAGAGCGCCCATTTTTCGCCAGGGCGCAAATTTTTCGCCCGGGAACGAATTTTTCGCCCGGGCACGAATTTTTCGCCCAAACGCGAATTTTTCGCCCGGACGCGAATTTTTCTTCGGGATGCGATTTTACTCTCCCGGGCGCCAATTTTTGGCTCGGGCGCGCATATTTCGCCCGGGCCCACATTTTTCTATCGGGCGCGCATTTTTCGCCCGAGTGCGAATTTTTCGACCGGGCTCACATTTTTCAGCCGGAGGCGCATTTTTCCTCCCGAGCGCCCTTTTTTCGCCTGGATGCGAATTTTCGCCCGAGCGCAAATTTTTCGCCCGGACTCGGATTTTTTTGCCCAGACACGCAGTTTTTGTCCAGGCACGCATTTTTTGCTTTGGCGCGCATTTTATTCTGGGCCCGCAATTTTTGCCCGGGCGCGAATTTTTCCCCGGGCTGAATATTTCGCTAGAGAGCAAATTTGTCGCCAGGGAGCGAATTTTTACGGGTGCGAATTTTTCGCCCGAGCACGAATTTTTCGCCTGGGCGCAAATTTTCCGGTCGGCCTTGAATTTTTTGCCCTGGCGCAAATTTTTCACCCGGTCCATAATTTTTCGCCCGGGCGCGCATTTATCACCCGGGTGCGCATTTTTCGGCAGGCAAAAAATGCGCGTCCTGGCGAAAAAATGTGCGCTCGGGCGAAAAAAATGCGCGCCTGGGCGAAAAATGCACGCTCGGACGAAAAAATTATAATATTTAGCGGAACAGTGAAATTAATAATTCCAATTCGCGTGACAGAATTCCTGCATTTAGCCAAACGACAGAATTGGAATTGACTTAAAATCAAATTCCTGTGGGAATTGGAATTGAAGTCAATTCCAATTCCTACATCTCAATTCCTGCGAAACGAACGGGGCCTTAAGGTTTTGGGAATACATACAGTGAATCAGATTGATCGGTTTTTCCTTTGACCGAATCGAAACCGACGGGCCTGTTCCGCTGTTCTCGTTCGCCCCGCCGATTCCCGAATCCCGCCGGCCATAAGCGTTCCGCCGCCACATTCGCTCCGCCGACCTCCTCCTCTCCGATGATAGTCGCCGGTGCTACGCTTCCTAGAGCGGACCTAGCAGTCCGTGGAAGTGTAAGGTGCGGTCGATCTCTTTCCGATCATCCGTGTGATGGAAGCTTGGTGTTCTCCCGCTCGTGTGGATTTCTGCAGAGATGTAGATATTATTCTACGTGCAACTCGCCACCGACTAGGAATCACATTTGGAGCATCTTCGTTGAGTTGTGACTCAACACTGAAGAGGTAATTTTTGCCTTATTTTTGTTAACTTCTTGATTGAACATTCATGGCCCGATCAAATCTCTTTTGGGTTGTTCTAGATTTATTCCTTCCGCTGCGTGCACAAGTGTTGTGCCAACCTCATAGAGAAACCCAACAGGCCCTGTCTGTACTTATTGCCAGAAGTGTGGGCACGATACGGCCCATTATCGCAAGAAGGTTGGAGCTTGTTTCCTTTGTGGCCAGAAAGGACATTTTAGGGCTAATTGCCCGCAGGGCCAGCCTGCGTTGCATGTAGTTCTGTTACAGACTCTACCTCCGCCCCTACCTCTCAAGGATAAGGGAAAGGGAAAGTTGAATGTGCTGACCGAGGTTGAGGCCCAATCATCGGCACAAGTGATCTAAGGTTAGTCTCTGACTCAGCTAGTAATCTCTTATAGTAGACTTATAGTTTCTGCATTATAGTTGCACGCGCAATGTGTTTAGGTGAATTTAAGGTGAAGAATAAGTGGGCGTGCATTCTGTTCGATTTGGGTGCTACTCACTCCTTTGTAGCTGTTAAAGTATGAGTTCGAGTGGTCTGGCGGTTTATCTCAGACGGCTTGGAGACCGGGCAGTCTGGCGGTCACCTACAATGACTTGCTCTCTTCCTTCTGGTGTTGTCGAGAGGTTAGAGCGGTTAGCCCATTTTTCTAACCGTGCGGCTTGATCGGTCTCTTTATTTCTAGCCGCACAGCTCTATAATTTTTTAGTCCCACATTGTTTATTTGTACACTCTCGTCTCTCCTCCATTCTATAAAAGGGAGGCCATACCTTTGTAAATGATATCTTTTTTGGATAATAAAATTTCCGTTATTCCAATTTTTGGTTTATTCTTGTCTGTTCGCACATGGTATCAGAGGACTCGATCTTTTCCACCTGATTCAGTGCCTTCTTCTGAAAGTACGGTTTGCCCTTCTTCATGCAATCTGATCGCACGGCTTCTCTTTTTTCCTTCTCTTTGTCGCTGCCCTTTGTGTGTGCGACTTCTCTTTTCTTCTATCCGTGACCTATTTTCACGGATTGCTCGTCTTCTTTTCTCCCCGCGAATTCCTTCCAGTTCGCGCGGTCCTCTCTATCTCTTATTTGCGCGGTCTTTTATTTAGCCGTGTGACTTCTTTCCCTCTGCTTTGCTCTGCTTCTTGGTCGTGGCCTTCCTAGCCGCTGGTGTGTTGTCACCGTGACCGTTGCAGAATCTTTCATTTGTCCGCTGCGACCTTCCTAGCCGCACGACCTGCTTTCTGTTCACGCGGTGTGCTTCTTCTCGCGCTACTTCTTGCTTATTCTTTGTCTGCTGCGACCTTCCTAGCCGCTCTTCCTGCTCTCTGTTCGCGCGGCTTGCATCTTCTTCTGTTTAGTCCGCTGCGGTCTATTCCTCTTGTCGCCGACTTCTTCTTGTTCGCGCTGCTTATCATTGTTTCTATCTGTGCGACTTCTCTTCAACTCGCGCGGCCTCCTGTGTTTCCTTCTTCCCTATGGCCAATTTCGATATCTCCGCCCCCGTCATCTATACCTCCACCACTCCTGTTGCCCATCCTCCTCCTCCTCCTACTCCCTCCGACAACCTTGACATGGTTTCTAAACTAGTTGGTTCCAACTATCCGGATTGGAGCGTTTCTTTCACCTTTCTTCTCCGTTTTCAGCTCAAACGTCATCACCTCACCGATGACCCTCCTCCTCCCGAGTCGGCTCAATTTGATGACTGGGATGCGAATGATGAGCTTGTCCGCACTTGGCTGGCCAATAGCCTCTCTGATGAATGCCTTCCCGTCATCCGCCATGATGAGACAGTTAAGGCCGCACGGCTTCACCTCGCTGCTCTCTACTCGAAGGGGGCCCAGACGTCCCGCATTTATACTCTATATGCAGACCTCTTCGCCCGCCCTTCCATGTCACCTGCTGCGGCTTATCAGCAGGTTCAGGCTCTTGGCGTCGAGATCCTCTAGAATCGCCCCTTCTCTGCGTACTTGGCCGTGCAGCACAAGCACTTCCAGGAGCTCCTGGTTGTTTATTATCTTCTGAGGCTTCCCGAGTCTTTTGATATGATCCGCCAACAGATCTTGGGCGAGGAGGAATCTCCCAGTTTGGATACCACCGTGGCTCGCATCGCCGTTGTTACTTCGCTGCTCCAGCATACTCTATTGTCCTCCCCTCTTCCACGTAACTCCTATGCTCACCAGGCTCAGCGGGGTGGCATTAGTGGTCGCAGCTAGTCAGGCGGGCACGGTTCGTCCAGGTTCCTCTGCTCTCACTATGGTCGTACCGACCATTCTTTTGACTGCTGCTGGCAGTAACATCCTCTTCTTCACCCATCTGGTGACGCATCTTACTCCACCTCTACCTCCTCTCGGCCGTCTGCCTCTGTGGACACGACTTCAGGCAGTTCTCACGTCATCACCCAAGGTAAATGGTTGATTGACTCTGGTGATACAAATCACATGACCGACGATCCTCAATGCTTCTCTCTCCTAGAAACGCATGATCGGTTGCCCCCAGTTATTGTTTTCGGATGGTTTACCTTCCCCGGTTTATGGGATGGTTGTGGTTCAAGTCACTCCATCGCTGCACTTGGCGGACACCCTCTATGTCCCGAAGTTCCCATGATATTTATTATCCGTTACTACTTTATGCAAGCAACTTCAGTGCTCTGTCTTATTCTCTCTGACTTCTTGTTCTTTCCAGGATCCAGGAACCCGACGGACGATTGCTACTAGGACTGAGAGCAGCGACCTCTACTTCCTCGACAACATTTCCGCTCTGTCTGCCTTCTCCTCATCTTCTACAGATCTTCTTCAATGACATCTTCGCCTTGGACATCCTCCTCCTCAGATTCTTCGTCAGCTTCTGCCCCACTTACCTTAGACCAGTCCTCCGCTCAACTGTGATGCGTGTCAGCTTGGCAAACATCACCGCTCATCCTTCCCGCCGAAGCAAGGTCGTGGCTCTTCTCGTCCATTTGATCTCATTCATTCTGATGTCTGGGGTCCTGCTCCTACCGTCACCGTTGGTCAGGGTAGTTCTTACTTTGTAACGTTTATTGATTATTTCTCTAGATGTACCTGGGTGTATCTATTAAAATATCGCTCTGAACTCTTTTTTGTATGACAATACTTTATTATATGATTAAAACTCAGTTTGATATTTCTATTAAAGTATTTTGCTCTAATAATGCTAAGGAATATCTTAGTCATGAGTTTTCCTCTTTTTGTATGCAACATGGTCTTGTTCATCAAACTAGCTGTGTTTACACCTCCCAACAAAATGGGGTGGCGGAGCGTAAAAACCGCCACCTCCTCATTGTCGCTCGCACTCTCATGACACAGATGCAGGTGCCTCGCTCCTACTGGGGCTATGCTGTTCTTCTCGCATGCTATCTCATCAATCGCATTCCCTCTACGGTTCTCCACAACAAGACCCCCTTCTCCATTCTCTACCCAGGCAAGGAACCATTTCCTCTCCCTCTCCATATCTTTGGGTGCACGGCTTTTGTGCACGCTCCTTCCGCTACCCGTGACAAGCTTTCCCCCCGTTCCACCAAGTGTGTCTTTCTAGGTTACTCTACCACTCAGAAATGCTATTGTTGCTTTGACCCCGTTCTACGCAGACAGTTTGTCTCCGCAGAAGTGACCTTCTTTGAGAATGCATCCTACTTCTCTTCTGAATCCCCTCTTCCCCCTGATGTCTCTGATTCTCCACCGTCTCCCTCCATTCCTTCCATGCCTATCAACATCTCTCCTCCAACATCATCTCCTCCATCTCCTCCTCTCTCCATTCTATCTCCTCCCCCATTCTCCCTCTTCTCCGCAACCATCTCTCTCTAGTCCCGGGCCAGCCTTCTTCGCCACGGATGCTCCGGTCACTGAGGAACGCGTCGACCTGGATCTTCCCATTGCTCTTCGCAAAGGGGTGCAGGCTTGTACCCAACACCCACTTGCCGCGATTGTTTCCTATGATCGGCTTACTCCTTCTCCAAGTGTTTTGCTTTGGCTATCTCGGCTACTGTCACTCCCTACAACTACCAGGAGGCTCTTGCTATTCCTCATTAGAAATCTTCCATGGATGAGGAGATTGCCACTCTTTCCTAAAGGGGTACCTGGACCCTTGTTCCTCCACGAGTGGGTACTTATGTGGTGCTGTCGCTGGGTGTTTGTTGTGAAGTTTCGCCCAGATGGCACTGTGGATCGATACAAGGCCCGGCTGGTGGACAAAGGCTTTAATCAGACTTATGGGGTTAATTACTTTGATACCTTCTCTCCGGTCGCTCGCCTCAGCACCATCTAGGTTCTTCTCTCTGTGGCCGTCAACAGGGAGTGGGATATTTCCCAGCTTGATGTCAAGAATGCCTTTCTCTATGGGGATCTTCAGGAGGATGTCTACATGGAGCAACCTCCTGGGTATGTTGCTCAGGGGGAGACACACGAGTATGTCGGTTGAAGAAGGCCATCTATGGCCTAAAACAGAGCCGTCGAGCGTGGTTTGACAAGTTCAGTGGCATTGTTGCTGTCATCGGCTTGGCAAGGAGTTCGGCTGATAACTCCTTGTTTATACGCAAAACCGCCTCGGGATTGGTGGTTTTGGATATGTATGTGGATGATATTCTTCTTACTGGCGATGACCAGGCTGGGGTGGACTTGACAAAGAAACACCTCCATCAATATTTGGTCACAAAGGATATGGGCTCCCCGAAATACTTTTTGGGGATAGAAATCTCTCGGAAGCCCGACTCATTGGTTCTCTCCCAACAGAAGTATGCTCTTGATCTTCTACAAGAGGCAGGATTGACTGGTGCCAAACCGGCCCGGTGTCTTATGGCTACTAGAGAAGACAAAACATGGACAGATTACTCGCCTTTTCTATCCGATGTCACGAGGTACATATGTCTGGTGGGCAAACTCATTTATCTCACGGTGACCAGACCCGACACCTCCTATGTTGTAAGCAAGGTTAGTCAGTTCATGCAAGCTCTTAGGGAGTGCCATCTTCAGTCTGCCTTGAGGATATTAGAGTATGTCAAAGCAGCACTAGGAAAAGGGCTACTCGTTTAGAAGAATGGTCATCTAAGGGTTGAAGCCTACTTAGATTCAAGCTATGCGGATGAAAAAGGCGACTACAAATCTACATCAGACTTTTGCACATTTGTTGGAGGAAATCTTGTGAGCTGGAAGAGCAAGAAACAGTCTGTTGTCTCCAGATCCAGTGTAGAAGCCGAATATCAGAGTATGGCGTCAACCACCTGTGAGTTAAAATGGTTACGTGCTCTCATGCTTGACTTAGGAGAGGTCTACGACTATCCTCTTCCTATGTTCTGTGACAATAAGGCCGCTATATACATATCCAAAAATCGGATCTTCTATGAGAGAACAAAACATATCAAAGTCGACTGCCATTTCATTCGGGAAGAGGTCATGAAGAAACATATTTGTACTCCGTTCGTCACCTCCAACAAAGAGTTGGCGGATATCTTCACCAAGCCAGTTTCTACTTCTTTCTTCCATATTTGTGACAGGCTGGGCTTTATAGATATCTATGCTCCAGCTTGAGGGGGAGTGTTGAAGTATAAGTCCGAGCGGTTTGGCGGTTTATCTCAGATGGCTTGGAGATCGGGCGGTCTGGAGGTCACTTACAATGACTTGCTCTCTTCCTTCTGGTGTTGCCGAGCGGTTAGAGCGGTTAGCCCATTTATCTAACTGTGCGGCTTGATCGGTCTCTTTATTTCTAGCCGCACAGCTCTATAATTTTTTAGTCCCACATTGTTTATTTGTACACTCTCCTCTCTCCTCCATTCTATAAAAGGGAGGTCATATCTATGTAAATGATATATTTTTTGGATAATAAAATTTTTGTTATTCCAATTTTTAGTTTATTCTTGTCTATTCGCACAGTAGCAAGGAGTTTTGTAGACCAACATCGCTGGGTTCTTGATTAGTTAGATACTTACTTGAACATCAAATTCCTTTCAAGAGAGTTGGTGATGTCAAGTCAGGGTATCCAAAAATGCCCTATCTTCCTAGGTGGTTTTCTAGCCTTTGTGTATCTGAAGGTGTTAGACTTGGAAGACTTCGACGTGATTTTGGGCATGGACTGGTTGTCCAGCTATGATGTCATCATTCAGTGCAAGCAAAAGCTCTTGGATTTCAAAGGCGACAAGGTCCAGCCCAAGAGTGTAAGTGGTTTACCACGTTAGGAATCTCCAATCATTTTTGCAATATGTGCTCATAAATTTCTAGAGTCTGGCTGCGATTCTTTCCTTGTTTCCATGTCTGTTCTGGAAGCTGCACCTATTGTGCCTCGGGTTAAGGACGTTTCTTTGGTGCGTGAGTTTCCAGATTTCTTTCCTGTTACTCTTCCTGGACTTCCTCCTGAGAGAGAGGTGGAGTTTGTTATAGATCTTGAGCCAGACACTCGCCCTATCGCGAAAGCACCATACCGCATGGCTCTGCGTGAGTTAGAGGAGCTACGTACTTAGTTAGATGAACTGCTACAGTGTGGTTTTATCAGACCCAGTTCTTCCCGCTGGGGTGCACCAGTCCTCCTCATAAAGAAAAAGGATGGAACGATAAGGCTGTGCATAGATTATAGAGAGCTAAATAAGGTGACCATAAAGAACAGATATCCGTTGCCTAGGATCGATGACTTGTTTGACCAATTGCAGGGTTTTTCCATGTTCTCGAAGAAATACCTTCGTTCGGGCTACCATCAGTTAAGAATCCGTGAGTCAGACGTTCCGCAAACTACTTTTCGTTCCCGATATGGTCACTTTGAATTTGTGGTAATGTCATTTGGATTAACGAACACACCATCATCTTTTATGGACATGATGAATAGGGTTTTTAAGGATTTTCTGGATAAGTTCATGGTTGTATTCATTAAGGATGTCTTGGTATATTCCAGAAATGCAAAAGAGCACACCTTGCAATTGCGTTTGGTCTTGGCTACTCTGAGAGAGCACAAGCTGTATGCGAAGCTTAACAAGTGCGAGTTCTGGTTGTCTCAGGTGTCATTCCTAGGACACATTGTAAGCAAGGAAAGTATCTCAGTGGATCCCGCGAAGATAGCCGCAGTTTTGGAATGGAAGAGACCTACATCGCCTAAGGAGATAAGGAGCTTCTTAGGGTTGGCTGGATACTACAGAAGATTTGTGGAGAGATTCTCAGTGCTGTCTGCACTGTTGACCAAGCTTATACAAAAGAGCGAAGCTTTTGATTGGAGTGATGCCTGTGAGGAAGCCTTTCAAGAGCTCAAGAGAAGACTGTGTTCTGCTCCAGTTTTGGTATTGCCAATGGAAGGAGTAGAGTATGCTATTTATGTGGACGCCTCGCGAGTTGGACTTGGTTGCGTGTTGATGCAGGACGGTAAAGTGATTGCGTATGGATCGAGACAACTAAAGGTACATGAAAAGAATTATCCTATGCATGACTTAGAATTTGTTGCCGTCATTTATTCCTTGAAGTTCTGGAGGCATCTTCTAAATGGGGTGTCATGCAAAATCTACACGGACCACAAAAGTTTGAAATATGTTTTCACTCAGAAGGTGTTGAATTTACGCAAACATAGATGGTTAGAATATGTTGCGGACTACGAAGTCGATATCCTTTATCATCCTGATAAGGGTAATATAGTAGCGGATGCCTTGAGCTGAAAGTTCACACATATCTTTAACCTCACGATGCAATCCCTGGTAGAGGAATTTTTGCTCATGGACATAACCGTAGGGAATAGCGCTTCACCCAGTAGCTTAGAAGTGGATGAGCCTTTGTGGATTGCTCTCACTAGGCTACATCAGAAAGATGATCTTGATTTGCAGCACATCCATAGTAGGACGTAGAAAGGGGAATTACCTGACTTTTCAATTGATGACGTTGGTACCCTAAGGTACCGTGACAGATATTGTATTCCCGCTGTTGGGGACATTCAGGTAAGAATATGTAGTGAAGCGCATGGTTCAAGTGTTGCTTATCATCCCGGTTCCACGAAGATGTATAGAGATTTGAAGCAGATTGTTTGGTGGTCAGTCATGAAGAACGACATCACAAGATTTGTATCTGAATGTTATACCTGCCAGCGTGTCAAAGCTGATCATAAAAGACTGGGTGGTAAGTTAACGCATTTAAATAAACCGAGTTGGAAATGGGAGAGTTTATCCGTGGATTTCATAACCAGTCTGCCGAGATCTCCCGGAGGGCATGATGCAGTGTGGGTTATTGTGGACAGACTAACCAAGTGTTCCCACTTTGTGCCTTTCAAAATTGAATATTCTATGGAAAAGATAACTTAGCTTTACTTGGACGAAGTTATCAGACTACATGGTGTACCTACGAGTATTATGTCAGACCGAGACTCCCAGTTCATGTCTTATTTCTGTCAAAGCTTGCAAGGTGCTCTAAGTACTGACCTCAGGTATTCTACTGCCTATCATCCTCAGACAAATGGTCAGACGGAGAGAGTGAATCAAATCTTGGAGGATTTGATTAGATGCAATATTCTGGAACATGGTGGGGCTTAGGATAAACTCCTCGGACTGATGGAGTTTGCGTACAATAACATTTATCAGGAGAGTTTATAGATGACGCCCTTTGAAGCTTTATATGGGAGGCTTTGTCGAACTCCCCTATTTTGGGAAGAAGTTGGTGAGAATCCTTTGCTCGGTCCAAAAGCGCTGGAGGATATGAGCATTTCAATGACGCATATTCGTGAACAGGTGAGGTTAGCTCAGAAGAGATACGAGAAGTATGCAAATCAGCGTAGAGTTAATCTGGAATTTGTAGTTGGGGATATGGTATTTCTAAAGGTCTCTCCGATGCCAGGTTTTAAGAGATTTGGAAGGAACCATAAGATAGATCCCAGGTATGTGGGACCTTTTCAGATTCTGGAGCGCATCGGAGTTCCTGCCTATAAACTGGAATTGCCTGATTCTTTCCTTGGTGTTCACGACGTGTTTCACGTGAGATAGTTGCGGAAGTGTGTTCGTAGTGATCGGCATGTCCTAGACTTAGTACCCCAGTTGCAGCCTAATATCTCGTATGTCAAAGAGCCTGTCCGTATTCTGGAGACGCAGGATCGTGTGCTAAGAAAGAATACAATTACGATGGTTAAGGTTCTCTGATGCAATCAGGACGCTAGAAGTGCAACTCGGGAATTGGAATCCGCAATGAGAGAATCTCATCCTCAGTTGTTCTCCTAATTTTCCCTAGTTAGTATTATTGTTTAATGAATTCCTCTATCATGTCTCTCCCTCTGCCCTCTTGTTTTGTTTCGTTTTCCAAGTTTCAGGACAAAACTTCCTTTTTGGAGGGGTGACTGTAACGCCCCTGATTTTCTGACAATTATTTAATCCTCTTGGTGACGTCATAATGACGTATGGGGCGTTACGTTAATGTGGAGTTGATGACATGTCGCCGTTAGTGCATTCCGTATCTGTTCGGTCGGGGTGGCCAAATTCGTGAATCCTTGTCGAAAATGGAAAACTTCACGTTAGGAAATTAAATTAATTGATTTTTGACATGCTCGTCAAGTTTCGTAGCGATCCGAGCGATATTCGAGCCTCGGCTCCAAAGTTTTGTAGAATTTATGATCGCCATAGACTTTGAAAGTTTATATCTCGAGAACGACATGTCGGATTTTGGTTTCGTCTTCGACGTTGGATTCGTAGCGTAACCGTTCGCTTACGGAGCGAATTTCATTTTTTCGGCGCGCATTTGGGCCTCCGTTTTGAACTCGTATTTCCTTGTTCAAAAATATAAAAGTATGATTATTATAATATTAAAGCACTATTTAAAAATGAAAAGACCTATTCATCCCTAAAGTTTGATCAAGGTATATTTGCAAAATCCACTATTCACGAGGACAAAAAATATTGTTCATGCAATTAGTTCTCGGGTAGTAATATGTTCTTCTCGAGTAGTCTGCAACACTTTCCGGAAAATCCTGAAGCCAGTACTCGAGAACTTAAAACCCTTCCCGGGAAATCCTGAAGCTAGTTCTTGAGAGGTCTAAGTTTGTTCTTGAGAAATCTCTACCCCTTTCTTGAGAAGTCCTATGCTGCACTCGAGAAATTCGATATTCGTCCCGAGAAATCGGTTTTAATCTACTTTCGGGCACCGTTTTAAAGGTCAAAACGACGTAATATGGAAACATGGATTTTGTTCATCTCGACGAGATCTACAACTTCCGTGTTGATCACCTTTCGATTCGGAGCCATCTTTAGCCTCTATTTTTATTTTCTGCGTGCCTGCAGTTAAATTTCCCGCCTCCTTCCTGTTTAGACAAAAGAATATATATATATATATATATATATATATATATATATATTCATATACTTAAGGATAAATAAAACAACTTCATCTTCTTCCTTAAGTCTAGACCGAACCAGAGAGCGAGAGTGACGACGAGGTTTCTAAGTTTGTGAAGCTTCAGATCACCGTCGTCGGAGCTACGGTGCTCGGAATCGCAAACCGAGCATAGATCCGGAAAGCTCTCACCAAGATCTTCACGATCCTGGTAAGTATTTCTCGTTTCGTAGAAGTTTTTTGTTATGGTTTTCGGCCCTAACCTCTCTTTTGGCCAAATCCTTATAGATTCCGCTTCCCCGCGCCTTCTTTTGGCTAGATCCGCGACGTGGAGTAAGTTGGAAGACCGATTGGAGTAGAAACCGAGCAAGTGATGTTCTTGCTCTCCCTCTTGTTATTTTCTTCCAAATTTTTAGCCTTATTTTGTGGGTTTGACATGTTTAAATTTCCTAGAAACTTGTTTTGAATTTCTAATTTATTTTCTTGGATTATGACGTATGTTTCACCTACAACCATTACTCCCAATTTTTATCCCGTAGGGTGGATAAACATATGTAGTGGTCGTGTCACTTTAACCATCGAGTCATTTTGATCGTTGCGACACCTTGTGCGTCCCGTTGTTTTGATCGCGCCGCACCTTGATTAACCCTTGCAATGTCCTTATACAGTCCAAGTCGTCTGTTGACCATTAGTCTATGATGAATAAAAGAAACTCTCCGTCTATAATTATATAACTAAAGAAAACTCTGATGGTCTATGCGCGTTGGGGTATCTCCCTCGGTACAATGACTTATGGTTTTGTCTGTGCGCGTTGTGGACCTTCATCCCCGACACATTACCTTAGTTGTTAGTCTGTGAGCGTTGGGGGTTCTCCCTCGGCATAGTGCCTTTTGGCTGGATTTGTGCGCGTTGTGGACCCTTTTTTCCCCGACACAGTACTGTTTTCTGTTGAGTTGATCAGTCTCATTTAAAAATGATGAATAACATGAATAATAAAGAAAGATGAATGTATGAACTTCTGATGTTTGATACTCTGTTCTTTCCAGTTGTTGTGTTTAGCCTTTCTCGCTCAGCTAGATTTATTGTTTTGTTTCTATTGCTCTACTACTGACCTTTTGTTGCTATCATCTTGTAGATTTTTGTTTTGTCTAGTGTTGCTAAGATGATCTCATCCTTGGTCATTTCAGAATAACTCTTAGGAGTTTTAACATTTGCATCCAGGACTGATACCTTCTATGGAATGAAGGGGCCTTCCTGTACTGTGATATAGATTCTTGGATCAGATGCTTCCATTAACAACTTGACCCTTTCCTTCTGTATTCCAAAGGATTCTTTCCTGCAGATTGACAGTTTCATAGATCCAAACTCCTTTTGATTCTCATTTGAACCCATTCTTGATATCTGTTATTTGCCTTGGAGATTCACTCAGATTGTTAGGTCAATCTTTGAGTAACCTCCCTCTGATATCACTTGAAAGACTTGATTTCAAGAGCCTAAACACCTAGAGGGGGGGGGGGGTGAATAGGTTCTAAACTTTTTAAACAATTTTTATTGGCAAACAACTAAATTAAATTCTGCACAAATAATTCAAAGCACAGACCACATTTCATAACACAACATACCCCAGATTTATAGTGGTTTCCCAAGGTATGGGTACATCCACTTTCCCCCTTCGCCTATCCAGTAGATAACTGGAGTTAGCCTGACTTCCTTCCACTGGCTCGGATCCGCAGATCTTACAACTCAGAACCAAAATGGTTCCTGCAGCTCAGACTTAAACAAGTCCTATCTCAGATTCTTCCCAAGAATCCTACCTCAGGCCTCAGCCCTACCTCAGGCCTCAGCCCTACCTCAGCCTTTATCACTAGGCTTACAACTCAGACTCTTCACAAGTCCTACAACTCAGACTCTCAGCCCTACCTCAGCCTTTATAATTTCAGGCTTACCACTCAGATTTAACAATAGATCCTACAAGAAATTGAATGATATAAAGATACTGAAAATTCACAAGCTAGATTTCTCTATTAGTGTAGCCTTCTTGATCAGTTCTTGAATGAACTGACCCTTATGATCCAACCTAACTTAGCTTTTCAAAGCTTCTTGATAGATTAAAATAAGGTGGATCTTCACTCTATGTAGAAGATGATCTTCAGTCAGCTTCTTCCTTAGATTCGGAATGAATTTTGAATCTTTCTTGCTTCACCTTGAGGTTTATTTGGTCTACCTTTTCATTTTGCACCACTTGTAACTTTCTTCTGAGGTGTTCTTCTTTTGAATGCCTCAGGTCCGGAGCAGTAACATGTTTCGCTGACAGAGTTGTGCTTCTGGTGCTGCGAGTTGCTGCGACCATTTATTTCCACCTTTGAGCATTGAGGTAGTTTTCTTTGTTTATACTTGTCAGATTTTCCTATGGGTTCGTGTCAGTTGTTGGCGCCCATAGTCTTAGACTTTGTTGTGTTAGACTACTTGATGCTTTTACTGCGGTTACTGTTGGGATTTGTCTCCACAATACCTCAGATTTGTGGGAAGTCAGACCCGGAACTAAGATGAATTAAGTTGTATTTGATATTGTGTTTAAGTTACTTGTGCGCAGGACTCTATTGCCAAGTGTAGACCAATGTCAGTCTATAGTGGGTCATCAAACACAGGACCATACAATGTAATCCCTCATTGTGTGATCCAAGGTGTTGACTCACGTATAGTCTCTCTATTGGGATACACTTCATCTAGATGCACTTGGACTCATGGACAAAGAAGGATAGAAGACCTAATTCCAAGAATTCTACTAAGTACACATACTCGAGTAATATACTCCATATACTCGAGTAGGTGACTTAGTACTCGAGTAGTTGACGTAAGCATACTCGAGAAAAATCCCTCTTACTCAAGTATATAAGTGTATACTCGAGTAGATCTTCATATACTCGAGTGAGTAAATTTATATATACTCGAGTAAATGGTTTGTTACTCGAGTAGGTCTAAGTTATATACTCGAGTAAAGGATTCTTGTTACCTCTCGGAAAAGTCTGAATCACTGAAGCCGCCGCCGCCGCCGTTGATCATCATCGTGCTCGTGCTGAGTTTTTGATTCCTGATTCAGATCTAAGTTCTCTTCTTCTGATCGTGATCAAAGTTTTGCTTCTCGTCATCTTCTACATCCGATCGGGAGAAGTCAAAGAAGTTTTCAGATCTAGGGTTGCCGTGTTCTTCTTCGATCTTTCTGAAAAAGCCATATCGAACAAAGAGGAAGATCAAGGCCGATCTATTCAGATCTGAGAATTCACTGTTTGTATTATTTGAGTTATATTTCAAACATCTTTATTGTAGGAGAAATTCTCTCCGAGATTTGTAGGAAGTTTTAATCTTCCGAGTGTAGATCCATTTTGGGATCGAGTTTTGTAGGAACGTTGTTCCGAGGTATAGGATCGTTTTGATCCGAGATAGTGGAGTAGCCAAGTCTAGTGGTTTACTAGATTGGTGAGGAAAGTGGACGTACCCAAGGTTGGGTAACCACTATAAATCTTTTGTCGTCTGTGATTGCTTGGTATTGTGCTGTGCTAGTTCCTTAATTTTTTATTCCACAAATAGACGCACATCTCACCTATTCACCCCCTCTAGGTGATTTAGGTAGACAACTTCCTCTCTCAATTGGTATCAGAGGGAGGTTGATCGTCAAGAGGTTAACACCTTGATCTGATTCCACCCGAGTTGTCTTTTGAGAAATATCAAGCATGAGTAAGACTAAAGACTTTGCCAAGCTTCCCATTTGCACCAAGAATAATTTTCCTATGTGGAAGGAAAGTGTTAGGTTCTTCATGGAAGCTGTGGATCCTCGGATCTTCATGATTGTTGAAGAAGGTCCGCATGTTCCTATGGTTGCCTCTACTATAGACTCATCCAAACAAGTTCCTAAGAAGCTGATGGACTTGGATAAAGACGAGATTGCACTTGTCTCCCTCGATAAGAAAGCCAAAAATATAATAGCAAGTGCAGTCGATGACTCAATGCTGCAGAATCTCATCCATTGCAAATCTGCCAAGGAGATGTGGCAATCCCTGGTGACTCTGATGGAAGGTACTGAAGAAGTGAGGGATGATCGGAGATCCCTTCTGAATCAAAAGTATGAAGCCTTCCGGCAAGGTCACAAGGAAGCCATAGCTGACACGTTCGAGAATTTTTTCAAGATAGTGAACGGCCTAAGAGTTTATGGCCGAGTCTTCACCAACGGAGAACTGAATGACAAATTCCTAAGATCCCTAACCAAGGAATGGGATAACAAGGTATGCGCCATTCGGGAGTTCGGAAGGTTAGCCGAGACGGACCCGCAAAATCTGTTCGGAAAGCTAATGTCCTATGAGCTTCAAATCAATTCTAGAAAAGCTGAAGAAGAGATGAGCAGGTTCGGATCCAAAGAGAAGTCTGTTGCTCTGAAGGCAGACAGCTCAAGGAAGATTAAGGCTAGCTCTCCTGCCCCAGCTCCTGAAGCTGATGATGAAGATTCGTCTGAACCAAGCTCTTCTGGCTCGGAGCTATCTGATGGAGAGTTCTCTCTACTCTCAAGGCAGTTCAAGAAATTCTTGAACAAAAAGAAGCAATGGAAAGGCAAGGATGCCTCATATAGAAGATCACGCAATGATGGTGATCGTCAAAAAAAGAGCTCAAGCAGCCACGACAGGTATGGCTCGAAACCGAATAAACATTATTCCATTGATATTGTTTGTTATTGCTGCAAGAAGCCAGGTCACGTCATTGCGGATTGCCCCCATAAGAAGAAAGAGGGCGGCAAGAAAGAAGACAAGAAGTCCTACAACAGGAAGAGGACAGAAAAGAGTTTGTTAGCTAAGAAGAGCAAAACTCTCAGTGACTCTGACTCATCCGAGTCGAGTGCCGGAGAGGAAGAAGCTTACTTTGGGCTAATGGCTCTAACGGACGATGAACAAGTCCCCCAGTTCACTGGGGAGGTAAAATCTCACACCCCTCTTTCTGACTCTGATGATGACAATGAACAAGAGGGCTATCCCTCTGAGGATGAATCAGAACTCATGATGCAATATCAGGAGTTACTCAAGGCTTACGACAAATGTCGCCAAGTCGTGAAAACTCAAGCTAAGGAGATAAAATCTCTAAAAGCTTCAGAGAGCAACCTTAGAGAAGAAGTCTCTAAGACTGACTCTCTCAAGAAAGACTTCGATAAATCTATCGAAGAATACAACAAGGCTCTCGGTCACCTTGACCTTAAAGAGAAAATCATCAAGGAATTGGAAGAACAACTCTTGGCTGAGAAGAAGCTTGTAGAAAGCTTCTCGAAGCCTAAGACTGTGCTTCCTATGATTGCTGAATTCTCAGCTAAGGCAAGTGGTGCCGGTCTAGGCCACAAAGGAGCTCCTAGTAAATCTTCTAGGAGAAACAAGGCCAAGAGGAGAAATAAGGCGGCCAAGAAGGCCTCTGCCGAAGAGAAAGGGAAAGCTCCCTTGGAGCCAGTCGCGTTCAAGAAAGTCATCTTTCCTACGAACGATCTTGACTACGAATCCACCTATGGTCACTTTAATAGGCCTATCCCTGAGAAGCCTAAGACAAGATACCAAGGTTGGACTCGCCTTCGCAACTTTGGTGAGAGCGTTTTCAAGGAACCTTATGAGGAGATTCAACTTCAGAGCTATGGACCTTATGTTCATGGTCATAATATTAAGAAGGCACCCAAAGTGAAAGTTGTTGTAGAAAAGCCGAAGATGGAGAAGACTCCATGCACGTGCCATCATCATGAAGCTTCTACATCTAAAAATGCTGCCCCTGTTGGACATCCTCTCAAGGTAGTCAAGCAGGAGAAGATGAGGCAAAGATACAACAAATTTGACTGTTGGTGCTGTGGTAGAGTTGGTCACTTTGCCATCGATTGCTGGTTCAATCCCAAATATGCTGCAACTCCTCAAGTTAGCAACATGAGAATGACCACTCATGAGGCTAATCCTCATAGGGGGAGTATTCTAACTCGAGACCAAGGACCCAAACTCGTTTGGGTTCCTAAGGCTAAGTGATTATGATTGCAGGTATGTCCAAAGACCGCTAAAATGCCAATCTGGTACTTGGACAGTGGATGCTCTCGGCATATGACCGGGACTAGAAGCCTACTTCAAAACTACTCACCAGTATTGAACAGACCAAAGGTCATCTTTGGAGGTTCAGACCGTGGAATCACTAAAGGCTACGGTATGATTACTAACGGTAATGTATCCTTTTCGGATGTAGCTTATGTTGAAGGATTGGAACACAATCTCATAAGCATAAGCCAACTATGCGACAAAGGATACATAGTAGAATTCCATGCTGATAAGTGCCTGATAAAATCCCTTACCAATATGGAAACGATTTTATCAGGTACTCGAAGCAAAAACATATTTTGCTTAAATTTCATTTGTATCGATTCATCTACACCAATATGCTTTTTGGCAAAAGATAGTGCATCTCTTGGTGACCAATGGCACAAGAGATTAGCACATATTAATTTCAAAACTATCAATAAAGTGTTCTCTAAAAACCTAGTACATGATGCCCCGAATGTCAAGTGCGTTAAGGAAAGACCTTGTCCTGCATGCGTAAAAGACAAGCAAACAAGGAGTAATTTTAAAAGCATTATAGGCAAAGATTCTAATAGATGTTTACATCTATTGCACATGGACTTGTTCGGTCCACTGCAAGTTAGAAGTTTGGGAGGTAAGGATTATACGTTGGTTATTGTTGATGATTACTCACGATTTGCATGGGTATTCTTTCTGAAACACAAGTCAGATACCTTCGATATCTTTACTAATTTTGTTAGGTAAATCCAGAATGAATATAACTGTTCAGTAGTCAAAATCAGAAGTGACAATGGAACAGAATTCAAATCTGAGGCCATGACAGAATTTTGTGAAAGCTTAGGTATCTTTCATGAGTTTTCCTCTCCTCGCACTCCACAGCAAAATGGAGTGGCTGAGAGAAGGAACAGAACCCTCATAGAGGCCTGCAGAACCATGTTAAGTGATGCCTCACTTCCGGAATACTTCTGGGCTGAAGCCGTCAACACTGCATGCCACATGCAAAATAGAGCGCTCATAAACAAAGACCACGATAAGACACCGTACGAACTTTTAAAAGGCAGGAAACCGACCATTTCCTATTTTAGAATCTTTGGCTGTAAGTGCTTCGTACTTAACAACGGCAAGCATCACACTACCAAGTTCAGTGAGAAAAGCTTTGAAGGTATTTTTGTAGGGTATAGTAGCCATAGTAAGGCATATAGAATATTTAATAGAAAAACTCTGGTTGTAGAAGAATCTATACATGTTGTATTTGATGAGACGAGCTTGCTGCAAAGCAACTCCTCTAGTGTGTTCATTGAAGCTGCAGGTACAAAGTTAAAAGAGATAAGCTTGGATGAACCTATTAAAGATGGAGGTGATAAATTCATAAATATCACCACCCCAATCCCTATTGGAGAGGTAGATGATCCAGATGATGAAATCACTCCAAATGGTGAATTCACTCCAGTGATTGAAGACAATCCAGATGCAAGAACTCTAGAGCTCAGACATCTGAAGGATCACCCCGTGGACCAAATCATAGGAGATCCTCGGGATGGTGTCAGAACTCGGAGAGGTACAACTAATGAGAATTTATACTTGAGCTTTCTCTCACAGGTTGAACCAAAGAAGTTCGAGGAAGCCAACTCGGATGCATCCTGGATTCTAGCCATGGAAGAAGAACTGAATCAGTTCAAACGCTGCAATGTTTGGACACTTGTTCCTAGACCCAAGAGCAAAAATGTCATTGGGACAAAATGGGTCTATCGGAACAAGATGGATGAAGATGGAACAATCATAAAGAACAAAGCCAGACTCGTTGCAAAGGGCTACCGTCAAGAAGAGGGAATCGACTTCGATCAGACATATGCTCCAGTAGCAAGACTGGAGGCTATCAGGTTATTCCTTGCGTATGCTGCACTTAAGGGCTTTACCGTCTATCAGATGGACGTAAAGTCTGCCTTCCTGAATGGTGACATAAAGGAAGAAGTGTACGTAGAGCAACCGCCAGGTTTTGTTGATTCAACCCATCCTAATTATGTATATTTATTACAGAAAGCGCTATATGGTCTTAAACAAGCTCCTCGAGCTTGGTATGAGACACTGTCTAGCTTCCTTCTTGAGAACAAGTTCACAAGAGGAAAGATAGACAAGACATTATTTCTTAGGGAAATAAAAGGCAAGATTTTGCTAGTGCAGATCTATGTCGACGACATTATTTTTGGCTCTACGGATAACAACCTCTGCAAGAAGTTTTCTAAACTTATGCAAGGGAAGTTTGAAATGTGCAGTATGGGAGAGCTGAAGTATTTCTTAGGGCTTCAGGTGAAACAATCTGAAGATGGGATTTTCATCTCACAGACGAAGTTCACCAAAGAGCTACTTAAGAAATTCGGAATGGAGAATGCAACCTCTATGAGGACTCCAATGGCCTCAGCTATGTCTCTGGACAAGGATGAGAAAGGGAAACCTTTTGATGAAACCAAGTACAGAAGCATAATTGGGTCCTTGCTTTACCTAACCGCCAGTAGACCGGATATAATGTTCTCAACATGCGTATGCGCTAGATTTCAAGTGAACTCTAAAGAATCTCATTACGCCGCTGCAAAGCGGATCTTAAGATACCTTAAGGGTACACCAAATCTTGGCTTATGGTACCCAAGAAGTAATGATAGTGAACTAATTGGTTTTTCAGATGCTGATTTTGCAGGTAGCAAAGA
The DNA here is from genome assembly GCA_039513925.1 of Platanthera zijinensis. NCBI lineage: Eukaryota > Viridiplantae > Streptophyta > Magnoliopsida > Asparagales > Orchidaceae > Platanthera > Platanthera zijinensis. Next base: position 99,768,750 of record CM077088.1, read on the forward strand.
CGACAGGAAAAGCACTTTCGGGACATGCCAATTCCTCGGAAGGAGACTTATATCCTGGAGTAGCAAGAAGCAGAACTGTGTAGCCATCTCAACGGCTAAATCAGAGTATATCTCTGTAGGCAGCTGTTGTGCACAGCTTCTATGGATCAAGCATCAATTTGACGATTACAACATGAAGTTCCAGAACATTCCCTTGTTTTGCGACTCGTCCAGTGCAATCGCGATCGCCAACAACCCAGTCTCCCACAGACGGACAAAGCATATCGAGCTTCGATATCACTTCATACGAGAGCATGTGGAGAATGGGGACATAGATCTACAATATGTCTCCACAGACAGACAAGTTGCAGACATTTTCACAAAACCGCTGGACGAGACCAAGTTCTCGTTCTTCAAAACGGAACTTGGGATGCTCAACAAGGACGAATAGTGATGATGGACTCATCCATAGGCTCAAAAGTGAAGAACTCGGTGGAGGTAAAACTTTTTTTAAGAAAAATACTTTTTCAAAGGACATATACTCGAGTACATCACTTGACATACTCGAGTACTTCGAAATATACTCGAGTACTTCAAGTACATACTCGAGTACTTAAGATCATCTACACGAGTACTTGGACACTCACTCAAGTATATTACCACTTACTCGTGTATGTCCAAATCCACTCGAGTATGTTTTTACCTCACTCGAGTAGGTCGATAGTCACTCGTGTATGTCCAATTTCCACTTACTCGTGTATGCCGACATATACTCGAGTATATGGATTTCCTGCACTTTGAAAATTCTATTTTTCTCTTTTCGCACACCGAGACTGTTGGCGCCCCTTCAGGTATGATTTAAATTTTTTTTATAATCTCTCTCTAAACCTAATTAGGGTTATATATAAATAGAAAGAAAACCGAAAATCTTTTTCCACATTTCAATCTCTCGGTGGAGCCGGCATTTCGAATTCCAGAGCAGACGAACTCCTTCTTCCCGATCATCGCTGCTCGCCTCCTCTGGACGATGGCTCCTCCATCAAAGATTGGAATCGGCTCCGAACTCGTGACAGATGGTATTGCAGATATTTCGGATGACTTCAAAAATTTACTGATTCTCTTGGACACCGCTGGATTGTCCTTCGTTCTTCAAGAACCCTGTCGTCTCCTGTTTCCTGATGTTGAAGAATTTTACAGAAATCTGAAGGTTAGACGTAATGGCACAATTCTGAAATCAAAGGTAAAAGGACTTGAGATTCGGTTGGATAAAACTTCAGTCGCCACTCTGCTTCGGATGCCCGTGGTTGACGAAGAAGACGACCTAGAAAAGGAAGATGCCGACCGTACTTCCCTATTCTGTGGTCGAGATCCTGAAGGTGGAGGTGAAACCTTGAATCGGTCATTGTTCAATTCAGAAGGCAAGTTCCAAGTTGATGTCATCGCCAAAGTCCTGTGGTGCAAGACATATTCCATAAGAGATATATCCCAAAATTTATTCGATGTTATGCAAGCCATAGTCTGCAGGAAGAAGTTTCAGTTCGGCATGATGATATTGGATAAAATTCGGGAAAGCATCAAAAGTCCAAATTATACAAGGATCATCTCCCTCATTCTCCGGGAGATCGACTCCGAGGTGTTCAGCTTTGCTAAAGGAACTCCTCTCCACCATATGAAGAAACTGTCCATCTCATCAATTCATCGTTGGGAGCTTAAGCTGCAGAATACTGCTCAAGCATCCAAGGCCTCTGCCGAGCAAATAGGCCTCAATGCCCCGACTGACAGGACCCCATCTCCTCCTCTCCGTCAAACTGCTGACACCTCGGGTGCAGTAGTTGAGGGGGAGCCTGCCTCAGCTAGCCCTCAGCCACAGCATACAGATTCACCAGTCCAGTCCCTTCAGCTCAGAGATCCAATCCCCTCTCCTGCAGTTCAGTCTCCTCCACCAGCAAAGATCAGCTCAGATGTTCAGATTCAAAAGGACCTCCTGTCCACTGAAGAAGATATAGCTAAGTTGATTGAGGAACTGAGATCAGATGAACCTTTCATCCAAGAAGATCACCTACCTCTATCTCCAGAAAGAGTTCCCTCTCAATCCCCTGCTCGCTCCCCAGTTGAAGATGAAGAGCTGCATGAAGAAATCCAATTCTCCAGTGACGAGGACATGTCTCTGGAACATGTAGAACCACCTCTGAGGAACCTGGACTTCTCTCTCCCCTCCTTCATTGATGCAGAAGACTCAGTAGATTTCCCCCCAACAAAAAGAGCTGTAAGCTCTGTCGTCATTAAAGAGATTCCTCCATGGTTTGCTCCTGCTCCTGCTCTAGCCCCTGCTCCTGCTATTGTAATACCCTCTGCTCCCTCCTCTTCCTCCTCTTCTGACATTCTCAGCAAGATTGAGCTCATGCTCACAGAACAGAGAAGGTATTTTGATGACTCTCTCAAAACTGTCCAGGACAAGGTCTCTACTCTGGAAACAGAGATGAGTAGAGGCTTTGCCGAGATTCAAGCAAATACAGATGAGCTCCGTAAACTATTTCGGATTGGTGGAAAAGCTTTAGACCATACTATCACCAGTATCGGTGAACTCAGAGATCAGGCTGTAACAGTTGCTAATAATCAGATCCAAGCCGACAAGAATGCAGAAACCAATGTAATCAAGGTATGCAATGAAGTTGGAACCTTCAGAGACGAGGCTATTGCTCAGTTAAATGTAGATATCAGCAAGGGGGAGAAAATAGTAAAAGAACAAGTTGAAAAACTCTCCGCCCAGTTTGCTGAAAAGTCTGAAGCTGCCCTGGACGTCAAGTTAAAAGAAATGAAAGCTGACACTCTGGCTCAGATTCAGTCGGTAAAGTTTTATATATATGATACATCAGTATGGGTACATAATCAGAACTTCCCAGATTTCCAATTGGACCCTACTGTGATCCCCCAAGGCCTGAACCCTCTTGCAGAAGCTCCTCCATCAGATGCTCAGATCTATCCTCCAGAGACAGGGCCTACATTCTCTCCCAGACCTGCTGGGGACATGTCAGACCCTCCTCTCTCCTATGCTGATGTTTGGACAGATGATATGCCAGGTAGCTCTAAAGGACACACTGATCATGGTGCCTCCTCCTCCAGAAAACCATCTGATCAGGGTGGTCCTAGTAAGAAAAGAAAGTATGGTGACGACGCTTCTGCTAGCCGGTCAGCCCCGAGAAGAGAGCCTGCTCCCGTTCCTGGAGCCAGACCAGATGTAGTTCATGCAGAAATTTGGAGCCCATTCTCCAAATCTCTTATTTTTGATACTCTGAGGTTGGTTGTTGACCATGGAGAACACAAAGATCAGTACTACGGTTACTCAGAATGGAAAGCCTATGAGAATTCACAGATAAAGATCAGACTCCATGACAAGCAATGGGGATTCAACAACCCGAAGGCTCTTCCTAGGCCAAAGACATACTTTCCAAAACCTTTCTCATACTTTGAGAGGCAGCATCAAGTGAGAGAAAGACAGAATAAGGATGCCCATCCCTGAAAGATGATCTTGTGGAAATTGATATTCTGTTTCAAAAACATTTCTAGATTATATACAATTCTGATTATGGCTATCTTAGTTTATTTGTTTTCATGCTCAGTATTTTTTTTCAATGTTTTATACTTTGTCATTTATGCTATCCTTGTTCTACTTTACTTTAAGTAATTCACCTTAGTGAAGAGAGTGCTGACTTCTACAAATAAGGGGAGATTGTTGGGATTTGTCTCCACAATACCTCAGATTTGTGGGAAGTCAGACCCGGAACTAAGATGAATTAAGTTGTATTTGATATTGTGTTTAAGTTACTTGTGCGCAGGACTCTATTGCCAAGTGTAGACCAATGTCAGTCTATAGTGGGTCATCAAACACAGGACCATACAATGTAATCCCTCATTGTGTGATCCAAGGTGTTGACTCACGTATAGTCTCTCTATTGGGATACACTTCATCTAGATGCACTTGGACTCATGGACAAAGAAGGATAGAAGACCTAATTCCAAGAATTCTACTAAGTACACATACTCGAGTAATATACTCCATATACTCGAGTAGGTGACTTAGTACTCGAGTAGTTGACTTAAGCATACTCGAGAAAAATCCCTCTTACTCAAGTATATAAGTGTATACTCGAGTAGATCTTCATATACTCGAGTGAGTAAATTTATATATACTCGAGTAGATCTAAGTTATATACTCGAGTAAAGGATTCTTTTTTTATCTAGAAAATATCCTAAGTATACATACTCGAGTACTCCTTTGGTATACTCGAGTAGGTTACTTGATACTCGAGTAGGTTAACTCTCTTACTCGAGTAGTCCTCGAGTTACTCGAGTAGATGCTTTATTTACACTCGAGTAAGCCTGGACTGGAAATATAAAGGAATTTCTCTAAGTCTATATACTCGAGTAGACTCTCTACACTCGAGTAATAGCTCAGATACTCGAGTAGTTGACTCCCTCTGTTATACTCGAGTAAACTGTCTTCCAAGTACTCGAGTACCTCCTTTCTATATACTCGAGTAACACCATCCTTTTATCCTGAGAATTCCTCTAAGTAGATATACTCGAGTAACCAACTTCTGTATACTCGAGTAGATCTTTTCTGCCACTCGAGTAGTTGAACCCAGATACTCGAGTATGTTGAAACTCATTCACTCGAGTATGCTTCACTTCTAGTTACTCGAGTAGCAGATAGACATATACTCGAGTATATCATTTCCTCTCGTGTATATGACTCTGATTTTTTCTGAAAATCGCTAAGACCAGAATTCCAAAGTAATTTTTGAATTCCTCTTTTCTGATTGGTCCATGTATCATCGTTAATTACGATTATGACCGTTATCAGTCTCCTATAAAAGGGATACGTGATTAGACCTAACCTAATAAGAAAAAGAAAAGGAATAATCAGAGAATATAAGTTTTTCGAGATCTACAAGCCGCCGCCGTCGTCATTGTTACCTCTCGGAAAAGTCTGAATCACTGAAGCCGCCGCCGCCGCCGTTGATCATCATCGTGCTCGTGCTGAGTTTCTGATTCCTGATTCAGATCTAAGTTCTCTTCTTCTGATCGTGATCAAAGTTTTGTTTCTCGTCATCTTCTACATCTGATCGGGAGAAGTCAAAGAAGTTTTTAGATCTAGGGTTGTCGTGTTCTTCTTCGATCTTTCTGAAAAAGCCACATCGAACAAAGAGGAAGATCAAGGCCGATCTATTCAGATTTGAGAATTCACTGTTTGTATTACTTGAGTTATATTTCAAACATCTTTATTGTAGGAGAAATTCTCTCCGAGATTTGTAGGAAGTTTTAATCTTCCGAGTGTAGATCCATTTTGGGATCGAGTTTTGTAGGAACGTTGTTCCGAGGTGTAGGATCGTTTTGATCCGAGATAGTGGAGTAGCCAAGTCTAGTGGTTTACTAGATTGGTGAGGAAAGTGGACGTACCCAAGGTTGGGGAACCACTATAAATCTTTTGTCGTCTGTGATTGCTTGGTATTGTGCTGTGCTAGTTCCTTAATTTTTTATTCCGCAAATAGACGCACATCTCACCTATTCACCCCCCTCTAGGTGATTTAGGTAGACAACTTCCTCTCTCAGTTACTATTGCTAGTTCTATACTTACTCTCTGGGAAGGATTTATGTTAGGATGCATATAGTTACTTTTAAGTATACAAAACTACATTCTGGAATATTGACATGCCATAACTTTTTAACTGCAAAACTCACTACTTTTAAGCGCTGTAAAAGTCTTTTGTTTTTATTTTTATTAAATTTATAAATCACATCATCACTACATTATGCTAGGCTTTCGTTCTCATATAGGATAATGAATGAATCAAACTAAGTATTTTCCGCTTCGTAAACTTATATATTTTCTCACCTATGGACTAGTGATCCACCCGACCGAGGGACACAGACAGTAAACTCAAAGAACTTATATGTATTTTTTTAAAACTTAATTTCATAAGTCTTTTACAGAAAGTAAATGTGAGGACGAGTCGCCTGAGTCTCTGCAGTTGTCCCCTACATGGCGTGGCATCACAACGCGTATTTTCTCTTACTCTGATGTATAATTTAATACGAAGAAAATGTGGGTTGTGGAAACTGTAGTACAAGGAAAAGTTTGGAGGTAGCGCTATCATTGATGTGGAGCCTAGATGAGAGAGCTCTCGCTGAGGCGGTTGACATCACTTAAGGCATGAGGGACCATAGCGGAAGGAGAAGTCTGGAGGGAGCGCTCTTGTTGATGCAGAGCCTAGATGAGAGAGCTTTCATGGAGGATATTTATGTCACTTGAGGTGTGAGAGAACCGTAGCGTAATGAGAAGAGCAGAGTAAATTCCTGAGCGGAGAATCGACCCAAGTCTACGATCTCATTGAAAAATCTCAGAGTTCTCTCTTGCCTCTGTAGCTACTTTTTTGAAATAAAGGTCTGTGGGCCTATTTATAATTTTCTAAAGGGATGTGTCAGCAATTGCGCTGATCAGTGATTTGTGTTGGCGAATAACGTCACTCCATTTTTATCATGCAGATCACCATTTTTGCGGAAATGACAGTAGTGCCCCCCACCCTGGTCAGTTCAGGAGGCCCGGGCATGGTGAACGTAGGCGGCGGCAGTGGCTGGAGGTAGCGGAGGATGTCATCAACATCAAGGGCCACCGGTGGCGGCGGGGTTTCCCGGTAGCGGCGGGATCCGCTAGTGGCTCGCGGGTGCGGGGCACGCACAACGCGCGACCACCCGGGTGCGCTATGCAGGGATCGCACGGGCCGACTGCTCGTGTGCCTCGCGCGTGCACGCCTTAAGGAACACATGTGCCCTGGCTGCGCGAGCGCTCGTGCTGGTACTGCGTGCCTAGGCACAGGCCTGGCGAGTTCGCTTGGCTTCCCGGGTGCTTATGATTTTCTACGTGCCGCTGAACTGGTGGGGCTCACATTTACTTGAACCCATCTATGGTCGGAAATTTCATGGAGACCCCATCAATATCCCTAAATTTTTGTGAGTCACTGTCCGCGGAGTGATGAGCATAAAAATTTCTAGCATCCACTGGAACGTTTTAGTAGTCAGAAGATCACCTAACATATTCTGTTAGATGTTGGCAGAGATTGAGACTTATTCGTTACCTGTTTTGAGACAGGAAAATCTGAGAAACATATCCTGCAAATCTGGATGCCATTCATTATAAGTCTCACTTTGAAGACTATAAATTAGAGAGGGTCACTTAGTTCTTTTTCATGCAATTATAGAGATTTTGGAGTTTCAGATTCTGGATCAGAGTTAGAGGATTTTCAGTGGTCGCCATGTCTCCCTCAAAGAAGGTTAGTGCTTTTTAATCACTTGGAAATGAGGAACAAAGCGATTGGGATACCATGCCCAAGGGAGCGCCGTCGAAAGAGGTGCTTGAGCAGAGAACATCAGAAGAGGCGGCCAGTGCGCAAGGGGACGCGACACAAACGGAATGCCATGCAAGTGGGGCTGCCCCCATGAGTGTGTGGGGTGGGGTGGCCGACGTATGGGCGTGGCTTCATGTGCATGGCATCCCGCGCACATGATGTGGTCATGCGCGCAGGGTGCATCATACGGGCGCCCGAGGTTGCTCGCGTTTGTGCATGATGGTCATTTTGTGCCCACACTGTTCTTCATATACATGGATAAACTTTCTTGGCTTGCCCTGGTGCCAACACCCATTTTTCTTTGTAGGTGACGAAGGGTGCCATTCCGCGGCAATTAATGCGTCTTCTGTGAACTATGAACTTTGCTCGCGGGAGCAGTTGGAATAAGCGTTTTGGCATTTTGGAGAAGGTGGAGGTTGTTATCCCATCCCCACTAGAGCATGTTCAGCGCCCTCCTCCGGGCTATCTTACGATTACATAGGGGTGATCGAAGGCAGGCTTACAGATCCCTCCTATCGAGGAGGAGATCACCATTTTTCGATTCTGTGACGTTCTTGTGACGTAATTTTCCCTTATTGGCCTGGCAAGGTGTAATGCCCCAGTTTCCTGAACTATGAAATGGTTTTTGTGAGATACCGTATGGCAGTAGGGTTAATGCCGGCGGTAGTATAGTTATTTTATTCAGAACAACTCTCTATTAAGTACCGCATGGCGGTTGTGTCAGGCGTCGAGAGCGTAGAGAGAGCTGTATTGAAAAAACACATTGTCTACCGCGCGGCTGTAGCAGGGCTGATTTATTGGTCAGAGCTCTCGGTGAGCTTCCGTACAGTGATAGGGTTAGTGCTGGGGTAGCTGTGTTTTTATCATTTCGGCACTAGTTACGAGACAAACCAGCTATCGCCCGATGAGAGTAAGACATCGCGTGGCAGTTGCAGAGCAGTTATGACGTGGATCCGTGTTAGCGTGTGATTGGAGATTTTGAATGGTGGCTTACGGGACAAGCTAACGCTTGACCTACAGTACAACGGTAACTTTCTACCGCGCGGTGGTAAGTCCCGTAAAATGAAATTTGGTGTAAATCGTGGCCGTTCGTCGATTTTTATTAGAGATCCGACTGTGGGGTGTAATCCCAGACAGTATAAGGCGGATAGGGCATTTCTTCACCATTGGATCCCAATATTTTCTCTTTATAAGGGTTAGAGAGAAGGGAGAGTGAGGGAAGAGGAAGAGGAAGGAGATCCCGCCATTGTTGGAGCTATGGAGCTCCGATTCGCAAGCCGAGTTCGGATCTACGGAGGCAAAGCCATTGCGATCATTTCCATCCAACTAGATTCTCTTCCATGGTGTCGAAACAAACTTCTAGGATATCGAACCTCTTCTTTGGACATGTGAAGTCCTTTGTTTTGGCATGTGAGGGTAGACTCTACACATACTCGTGGAGGCGATTCTCCGGATGGGTTGATCGATTGTATCCCCGTTGACTTTGCATTTAGAATCCGGAATCAAAGTACGGAATAAGCATACTATGTGAATCTCATCCTGACAGGTTGGTCATGATTGTGATGATTTTTTTGTATGCCGGAGAAGACTCCGTGGTAAGCGTGTAAATTTCAGAGTTGCAGGGTGTTCAAGTGACTGCAAAGAGAGTATTAGAGGAGGACTCTAGGAAAACACACATCTGAAGGGGAAGAATCGATAGTCTGTCCCCTACCGCGTAGCTGTAGCGCTGGGGCCTATATTATAGAGACCTGGTGGCCAATGTTTTGTGAGACCTATCTTGTGGACACCTGGGGGCCATTTAGTGAGGCCGATCTCATGAAGACCTCGAGGCTAATGTGTTGAGCTGAGAGCCTATGTAGCCCAGCTTAGGCAGCCGTGAGTGCTAGTCTAGGATGTAACATCCCATAAACAACCAGACCCCAAGGAAGTTTTTGTCATGACTAGGTCATGAAAAAGCTCTAAGAAGACCAATAGGACCATGGGTGCCTAGGTAAATAGGTGAAAGCACCTTGGTCGGCAAATAGTTGTTTTTGGACACCTAAGCTAGGGTTTGGCCAATGGCTCCCAACATGACTACTTGACCCCACCATACCACCATCAACCTCAAGGAACCCAAGACACTTAGTTTACCAGTCAACCTACCCATTTGAAAAAGTCAACACCCTCCCAGTCAACCTTGGTCAACCAAGCTGAAATGAGTAGGAAAGTTAAGCCTGAAATTTGGAAGAGGGTTAAAACAAACTTCAACCCAATTGGGCTAGGCCCAATTATGATGGCCCACTAGTTGATAGAATGACGAAGGTTGCCCGATTTTTCCCAGTCAGGAAGGACGCTCCGGTCGGAGTTCTAGTACAGAGATTTGTGGAGCAGTTTATCCGTTATCATGGTGTACCAAGGACGACCGTATTAGATCGGGATGGATGGTTTACGTCTAAGGAGTGGAGAGAAGTTCAGTTTTACTTGGCCTTCCTATTGACCATCAGCATTGCATTCCACCCCAAGGACGGATAGGAAAAAAGAGCGTACAAACACGACATTAAAGGATCTCTTATGCCTATTTATCCTGGATTGCAGAGAACCGTGGGAGAGACTGTTTCGCTTATCGAGTTTTCTTACAAAAATAGTCATCAGACAAGTATAGACATGACACACTACGAGGCATTATATGGATATAGATGCAAGAATCCATTATCTTGAATTCAGGATGAATACCCATAGGTGCTCGGCTCGGAATTCGTAGAGGACACAGATGCTCAGGTACGATTGATTCGAGATAGGATGCTAGAGGCCCAGAGTAGACAGGAGAAATACAATGATGTGCGGTATCGTCAGGTGGAATTTTAGGTTGGGGACAAAGTATTTTTGAAGATAAGCCCGATGCATAGAGTCTCACGGGTTTGTGGGCGAAAGAAGTCCAATCCAAGATATATGGGGCCCTATAAGATTCTAGAGGGGATCGACACCTTGGCCTATAGACTAGAGCTGCCGCCCGAGTTTGCAGGCTTACATGACGTCTTCCACATCTCTTCTCTTAAGAAGGCTCTCCTACGGCTAGAGCAGTATATTTCCACTACGAATGGCCCTGTATCAACTGACCGATCAGTCTTCTTGAAGCCAGTCACGGTAGATGATATAGAGGTACGAGTCATATGGCAGAAGAAGGTTTTGCTAGTTAAGGTCCTGTGGTTGAATCACAGACAGGAGGAGCACACTTGGAGCCTCTAGACCTTATGCAGCATAAGTATCTAGAGCTCTTCACGATAGGTATAACCTTAATTACCCAAGAATTCCATATCCTTTAATTTTAAGAGCAGACCTCGTAGGCCTAATCTTAATTTCGAAAACGAAATTTTTACTTTTATGTATTGGGATTTATAACATCCCACAAACAATCAGACCCTAGGAAGTTTTTGTCATGACTAGGTGATGACAAAGCTCTAAGAAGACCAAGAGGACCATGGGTGCCTAGGTAAATAGGTGAAAGCACCTTGGTCTACAAATAGTAGTTCCTGGACACCTAAGCTAGGGATAGGCCAATGGATCCCAACATGAATACTCGACCCCACCATACCACCTTTAACTTCAAGGCACCCAAGACACTTAGTTGACCAGTCAACCTACTCATTTGACTAAGTCAACCTTTGTCAACCAAGCTCAAATGGGAAGGAAAGTTAAGCCCAAAATTGGGAAGAGGGTCAAAACCAACTTCAACCCAATTGGGCTAGGCCCAATTATGATGGCCCAGTAGTTACAATAAGTTGAAATTACCTAGAATGCCACTAAAATTCTGGATGGGATGACTAGGAGAGAGAAAGTGAAAATTCTACCTAAGGGAGGAGAGAGAAAGAGAAGCATTCATGGCTTTAGATGACCATTGGGCATTCAACTCCCTCTTAATGGCCTCATTCATCCCCCTTGGTTATTTAGGAGGAGATGGAAGGGTTTTCCCGGCAACCTAGGGGTGGAATTTCAAGAGTTTGGAGGTGGACAAAATATCCAATTCAAGTCCATTAATGGCCATTCATGGTTTGTCTCTCCCACTCCCCAAAACAACCCCTCCATTAGTTTTAAAAACTCCCAAGCAATCAAAACGAATCTTTACATCACTAGTTTGGGTGAAGGATTTAGAATTAGGCCAGGAAAGGCATGGAGACTGTTGACCATGGCACACCACCACCACACTCGCCGCCAAGCCCGCCTACAAGTCTAGTCCTCTTCCTCTTCCTCTGTGCTAGTTTTGTAGATCTATAGGTGGAGAAATAGTGCTCAATCGAGCCCGATCAGTGAGGAGAAAATGTGAGTTTTTTGTGAAAAAACCAAAACCCCTCGGGTTCATCGGAAACGGCCCCTCCGACGGCTGTGCCATCGCCAGGCGATAGCCACCACCTCAATGGAGGTGGTGGTGGTAGTGGTCGGCCAGGGAGGTGGCTAGGTGGTCGAAAACTGGAGTTAGAAAAGCTCTAGGTCGCGTTGATCTTGTCCCTTGGCTCATCGGGGACGATTACCCGCTGCCGTTGGATCGACATGATCAGTTATACGTAGGCCAGTTTTTATATATATATATATATATACATTTGTATTCTGTCATTTTTATCAGTTACTTGATTTAATTATTAAAAATAATTTGAGGCATTTTCTATGATTGTGTCCAACATAGAAAACTTAGCACTTAGAGTATAGTTTAATCCAAAATTTAAATCAACCAATTTGGACCATTAGATTTTCCTCAACACACTTTTTGGTTCAAGGTCTTCAAAGGCCAACCCGAAATTAAAATGAGTGCCCCTAGTGGCCCACTCAGTTAGATGACATGAACTTTGGACCATAGGTTGGTCTGACCATGACCCATAACTTATCAAAAAATAAGAATTTTTGGAGATGATTTTTCTATAATTTTTGTAACAATTTAATAATTCATATATGTGACTTAAATAGGGTCTATGGAACTAAAATTTTTCCCAAACTCTGGTGGATGACCAGAGGGGATATTATAAGGCCAAGAAAATAGTATCAACCTGATTGGAGTTAATTTGGTGGGGTGACCTGATGAACAAAGTTGGCCACCAAGGGGTAATATGCCTAGTATCAAGAGTGCACTGGTTAAAAGTCTTTAATTTCAAGGTAACTAACAACTTAGAGGGGGGGGGGGGTGAATAGGTTTTCTGGTTTATTATTATTATCATTTACTTAATCTGTTATGAGTTAGTAGTTTTTAAGCTTTCAAGACAAAAACACAAAGAACACACATAATTTATAGTGGTTCCCCAGATTATGGGTACATCCACTCTCCTCCCACCTTTCTAACTTCCAGTTAGACAAGACAATTCTCCAAAAACTCAGCCTCAAAGAGCTTAAACCTCAGATCCCGCAGGATCTCTCAGTCTCCTTAGTGTATACTAATCGTGAAGAGAATAAAAACGAACTAGCAATCCAACCAGACAAGTATACCTATCAAATTGTAGTTAGGGGACACAAGTGTTGTATTAAAATACGGGAACCGTTGAGTAATATTACTCACACGAAGACTATTATCTTATTGAAGAAACTTTTAGGGTACTAAATTAATAGAAGTGTCTACTTGCATAAAGAAAATCACTTGCAATTAATCAGAGAGGTCACAACTAGCGATTAAAACGAGGGGTTAAACAATGATAAAGAAAAGCACTCGATCGAGAATCACCTCGGCCTAAGTTGATCAAAAATGTGATAATAAACTCTGACATAATAAGGCAAAGGTCATTGACTGTGGAGATTCCTAAAGAATGAACATGCTTCTCTCGAAGACGTGCCCACCTGAGTTTAGGAAGGTTCGACCGAACTCTCGTCCAAATCGGAGGCCTAAAGCTCGCTTTACGCTGTGAACCCTGCTATAGGATTTCACTCCAATCCGTGAGATTTAACATCTGCCTCTCTCGAGGGGTGCATGCAACTCTCTTTACTCTTGATTGTTCACTTCAAACTACGAGCCTCTCGGCTAGCTAAGAGTGAAAACAAACATGGAAATTATATATCGATGATATAACTCCAAACACGATTAATCAAGAGTAAATCAAGGCTTAAACCTTACAAAGGAAAAGTAAAATAGAGCATCATAACATAATCAACTCGAACCTCGGATCATCAAGATCGAGTACAAGGAGGATTATTTACTCATGGTTAAGTGGAGGAAGTGGGATGAGTAGAAGTACATGGAAAAAAATAGAGATAAGTAAAAGTAAACAGACTTTATATTAATTCAATAAAGAGCTTACAACTTGGAATACAAAAACTATTACACTTGCAGGAAAATGAGAAACTAAGCTAGCACTAAATGTAAACTACTAAGAAATTTCAAGAACTATTAAAGAAGCAGTAATACTGAAACAAAACTAAGGAAAACTGAAATGAGAAAAGGAGAGAGGAAGAACAATAAGGAAGAACTGAAAAATGGCAGCACTTCCCCTCTCTAAAAATTCTTCTCAAACACAAGGGGTGGGGCTCAATTTATAAAAGTTTCAAAGAGACATGCCCTTGCCTCCTATCATGCACGAAGGTTGACCTTGGTATGAAATCTGGCGGGAAATGATGATAGCAACGTGCATTAATGGAGGCAGCAGGCTTTTTGGAAGAGCGGGACTTGTTCTCTGACAGCAGGCTGTTTGTTGGGAGGGATCGACGAACGACGAAGTGAGGGAGCAGGAGGAGTTCGACGAACGCAGAATGAAGATGGAGCTCGAAAAAATTGGAGGAGTTCGTCAAACACAGAATGAAGGCGGAGCTCGATGAAATTGGAGGAGTTTGTCGAATGCAGAATGAAGGCGGAGCTCGACGATATTGGAGGAGTTCGTCAAACGCAGAATGAAGGCGGATCTTGACGAAAAGACTGAACTTGATGAAATTGGCTGAGCTCGACGAAATTGGCTGAGCTCGACGAAAAGGTGGCTGAATACCTGCAAACCCACAAGGGAAAGAGAAAATATTAGTGGTATTAATATATATACAAAAGGAGGTTAAAATAAAGCTTTAAAAACATGATTTACTAAATAAAAACCTGTAATTAACATAGTAGTTTAAACTGCAAAACGTATTATCAAACTCCCCCAAGCTTAAGCTTTGCTTGTCCTCAAGAAAAAAAATATAAAAACTAACTAACATAAAAGTGACTAATCAAAAAAATTCTAATTATGCTAACACAAGTACTATGCGAAATTCTAGGTTGGGAGAAGGTGAAATGTAAACCTAAAACATTTGTTTAAATATGGTTTCAACTTTTAAAAACTTTACTAAAAAAAGACAATTCATCCAAGATTTTATTAGAATTCTTTAAATAAGTTAAAGCAAGGAAACAAATGAAATAAAGCATTGAGTTGTTACTAGATTCTAAGAGGTATTTTATACCCAAATCAATCAAATAACAAAAATCTAAATTCAAATCAAAGACTTAACTAATCTACTTTTCTTCTTCACTTAGCTAAAAGAAAACCTAGAACCATGAATCAACATGACTTATTAGGACCGAAATGTTTGGTTTAGGCATATAATTAGGAATGGAATTCAAAGATAAACATGAAGGCTTAAAATCACACTAAACCAAAATAAAGAGTTTCAAAATTTTCAAAGATAAATATTTTTTTTTCTTTTCAAAACAAAGGCCATAAATAATTTGTCTTTTCTTTTTTAAATTGGCCACAAAATTAAACATTTCTTTTTAGCATACTTTTTCTTAAATTTCTCCAAAAATCATGAAATAATTCTATCACAACATGAAATTTTATGAAACTCAAAAAGTTAGTGTGATATGATAGGTTGGAAAATTTGGCTTTGGTTAAAAATTAAAAGATAAGTGGAGTTATCAAATGGAATAGAAAAAAGGCTCAAAAGTGGCTAACTAGGGGGATAATTTTTGGGTAGGCGAGAAGGGTCAAACAAAAAAAAGATGGCCTACATCATTTTCATACTCCAAAAATTTGACTAAAGCATTAGTTTTGAAAATTTTCAAAAAGTAGGTCCTAGATATTAAATAGAGACTAATGAACTTATTTTAAAAATAAGAATAATACGAGTCTAGAATCATTCACATCTACTATACTACTCAAAGTTGACATTACAAAAATTATCCAAAAACAAAAAGTATAATAGTGGATGAAAGATTTTTAGGAAAGAAAATAAAGAGCAAGAAACCATAATAGAAATGCGAGTTTAGAAAAACATTTCACATTAACATGCTACCGTGAATTAGGAACACAACATGGCCACCATTTTACTTGTGAAATATAATTAGAGAGATCGATTAGAAAAGTTATAATTAGCTAAGTCGTTATATGGAATTTTGAGAAAAACAAAACAAAACTAAGGGGCACTATTGAAATACCAAAATTAGTTTAAACTAAACAAATAACATATATTTTTGATTTTGAAATATTGTCTTTTTTTGATTTTTTTTTATATTCTATTTTTTGGATTTTTTAAGATATTATCATTTTTTAGAGATTTTTCTTTAAGAAGAAAAAGGAGAAAACACTAATTTTTTTTTTGATTGATTTTTTTTCCTTAGAAACAAAATAAAGAAAGGAGAAGGAGGAAATCCTCCCCTAAGCTTAAAATGGACATTGTCCTCAATAGAGAAAAGAGGGGAAAGAGAGAGAAAAATTAAAACAGAAATAAAAGTACAGAATTGAAAACAGGTACTTCCCAGGATTTATTCGCCATGAAAGTTGAGTGATGCCGCTCCCTCATGCTTACGCTATGGAACTTCTTAAAATGTCATCATTGGACTTCGAGATGGATTCAACAACGTTGGAGCAAGCAATCATAGAAGCTTCAGCTTGGCGGAGCCGTCCGGGGCAAAAAGTGTAAAATAAAGAAAATAGAAAAAAAACTTGGGTTGCCTCCCAAGAGTGCCCTTTGTTTATAACGTCGTTTGAGCTCGACGCAACAAAATAATATTGTCCACAAGATTATTGTCCAAAATAATAGTTAAAGTTTTAACAAAAATAAAAAGTCTTAAGCTAGTTAAAGCTCAGATCATGCAGAATAAAATTAATACAGTTTGGACTGGCATCACCACAGAAATAAAGTTTAAGACGCTGACCATTCACTTTGAACTCACCCTTATAAGGGTGTGAAATTAAAATCATTCCATAGGGAAAAACATCTTTAACAGTAAATGGCCCAGACCATCGTGACTTTAACTTGCCCGGAAATAAACGTAATCGTGAATTATATAAAAGAACTTTGTCGCCCGCCTTGAAGGTTTTTTGGTGCCTTAGGTGCTTGTCAAGAAAATGCTTCGTCCGCTCTTTATAAAATTTATTATTTTCGTATGCGTAAGAGCGCCACTAATCGAGTTCATTAAGTTGAAATTTTCTAAGGTCATTGATAGAGTGGGGGTCGAAATTCAAAAACTTTAAGGCCCAAAAAGCATGGTGTTCAAATTCTACGGGTAAATGGCACGATTTTCCATAGACCAACCAATATGGCGTACAACCGATGGTTGTTTTGTATGCTGTTCGATAGGACCATAGAGCATCGTCTAATTTGGTTGACCAGTCTTTTCTAGAGGTGGAAATAGTCTTTTCTAAAATTATTTTAAACTCTCTGTTTACTACTTCGACTTGTCCGTTAGTTTGGGAGTTGTAGGCAGTTGAAAGCTTATGCGTAAGCCATATTTAATAAGAATTTTTGAAAACTGCGCATTGCAAAAATGTGAACCCCTATCGCTAACGATGGCTTGTGGCATACCGAATCGAGAAAATAATTATTTCAAAAACGTAATTACGACTCGGGCGTCATTAGTAGGAAGAGCTTGGGCTTCAGCCCATTGTGAAACATAATCTACAACAACTTAAATAAACTTGTTCCCGAAGCTAGAAGGAAGAGGGCCAACAAAATCAATTCCCTAGAGGTCGAAAACTTCGCACTCAAGGAAATAATTGTGCGGCATTTCATTTTTATTGGAAATATTTCCCAACCACTAGCAACTATCACACCTACTCACTAAGTCTTGTACATCTTTAAATAGGCTAGGCCAGTAAAAACCCCCGCAAAGCACTTTGTGGGTTGTGCGAGTTGCTTGATATTGACCACCAGTCGGTCCTTAAGCAAATGTTTTAAAATATCTAATCCTTCGTCAAAAGAGACACATCTCCTTATCACTTGATCCGCACAGACTCAAAAAAGATGTGGGTCCTCCCAAAAATAGTTCTTAACTCAGAAAGGAATTTCTTCTTTTGCTGAGAGGAGAACTCTTTCGGGAGTACACGAGACACTAAATAGTTGGCAATGTGTGCAAACCAAGGAGAAGGGGATGTGTTAATTAAAAGCAGCTTCTCATCGGGGGAGAAGACATTAAAAGATTTTTCATCTAATTTTTCTATATACAGATTATCTAATCGTGAGTGATGGTCGGGGGACAAATTCTCGGCTCCTCGCTTATCAAAGATTTCTAAGTAAAACTTCTGGAGGGGTAGACCCAGCGAATCAGGCACGGCTTGGCATCCATCTTAGCAAGAAGATACTTGAGGGCCGAGTGGTCCGTAAAAACGATTATTTTGGAAAGCGTAATATAAGGACGGAATTTATCAAAAGTGAAAACAACAGCTAAGAGCTCCTTATTAGTTGTGGTATAATTCTCTTGTGTCGAAGTAAGTGTTTTACTTGCATAATAGATGGGGTGGAAGTGTTTAGATATTCGTTATCCTAGTACGACTCACACCGCGAAACTACTCGCATCGCATATAATTTCAAAGGGGAGGTCCCACACCGGAGCAATCATAATAGGGACATTGATTAACTTTTCTTTTATTAATTCAAAGGCAGATAGACAAAGGTCATCAAAAATAAATGGGGCGTCATTTTCCAGAAGATGAGTAAGGGGTTTGGTGATTTTGGAGAAGACTTTTATGAAGCGATAGTAGAAGCCAACGTATCTTAGGAAACTTCTTATAGCTTTGACGTTTGTAGGCGGCGACAGCTTCTCAATAACTTCTATCTTAGCTATGTCTACTTCAATTCCTCTCGCAAAAATCTTATGACCCAAAACTAACCCCTCCCTCACCATAAAATGGCATTTTTCCCAATTTAGGGCAAGGTTAGTTTCTTCGCATTTTTCTAAGACTTTTTCGAGGTTTTCTAAGCAACTATCAATGGAACCGCCGAACACGAAGAAATCATCCATAAACACCTCCATAATGTTTTCTACGTACTTGTCGAAGATAGCGAACATACATCAATGGAATATAGCTGGCACATTGCATAATCCGAACGACATTCTTCGGTAAGGGAAGGTTCCGAAGGGACAAGTAAACGTAGTTTTCTCCTGGTCCTCGGGATAGATGGGGATTTGAAAGTACCCCGAAAGACCATCGAGAAAACAGTAAAAGCTATTGCCAGATAATCGCTCAAAAATTTGATCGATGAACGGCAAGGGGAAGTGGTCCTTGCGGGTGGCGTTGTTTAACTTACGATAGTCAATACACATTCATCACCCAGTCACCGTCCGTATCGGGATTAAGTCATTATTCTCATTACTAATTACAGTTATCCCTCCCTTTTTGGGCACTACCTGGATAGGGCTAACTAACTTACTATCAGATATATGATAGATAATTCCTGCGTCTAATAGTTTCATAACCTCGCCCTTTACGACTTCTTTCATATTTGGATTTATACGGCGCTAAGGTTGGATTGAATTATGTGAATTATCTTCCATTAGTATTTTGTGGGTGCAGAAAGATGGGCTTATACACTTCATATTAGATATCTGCCAGGCAATAGCTCGACAATGTTTTCGTAAAACTAGAAGGAGTTTGTCATTTTGTAATTCAGTTAGGTAGGTCGAAACTATCATTGGAAGCTTGGAGTCCATTTCTAAGATGGCATACCTAAGATTTTCGGGTAGTTCCTTTAATTCTAGGGTAGGGGTTCTTCATATGATGATTTGGAAGTTCTTTCCTTTTAAAAAATAATATCTTCGTAGACTTTAACTTTATACGAAAAATTGGAAAGGGTGGAGTCCGCGACCATGGCCATTTCTTGTAGAAATTCATTTGGAAGAGTTGAAGAAAAACAAAAATCAGAAATCTCACTTTCACTTTCAGAAATGCAGTAGGAAGATTCTTCACCTAAGGCATCTAAGAAAAAATAGGAGTTGTCATTCTCTAGGGTATTCTTCATTGAGGGGGTTATAGAGAAGGTCACTTCATCGTCGCCTACTCGTAGGAAGAGCTTATCATTGCTTACTTTAATGATAGCTCCGAAGGTGGAAAGGAATGGTCAGCAAAGGATCAAGGGAACCTCGACGTCTTCTTTGATGTCCAATATGACAAAATCCACTGGGAAGACAAATTTGTCGACTTTAACTAAGACATCCTCCACGATTCCTAACGAGTATTTAACTTATCTATCAGCGAGCTGGACACTCATTCGTGTGGGATTGAGGCTACCAATCCCTAACTTCTTGAATAACGAAAGGGGCATCAGGTCGATACTCCAACCAAAGTCGGCAAATGCGTGCTCCAAAAAAAGATCACCAAAGACACACGGTATAAAAAAACTACCAGGATCACTGATCTTCATAGGTAAACTATTTGTCAAGACCGCATAGCACTCTACATTTAATGTGACATGCGATAAGTTTTCTAACTTCTTTTTATTAGTCAGGAGGTCCTTAAGGTACTTAATATACTTCGGCATTTGGGAGATTGCTTCGTGGAAGGGTAGATTTACGTGGATTTTCTTAAATATTTCTAGAAAGCGGGAGTATTGATCATCCTGACATTGTTTGTTAAGTTAGGAAGGGTATGGTGGAGTTGGATTATTTATAAAGATTGGTGGTCGAATGAGATCTTTTTCTACAACAGAGAGAGGGGTGATAACTTCTTATTCAGTAGAGGGTGAAATGATAAATTTTTTTTCGGCGGAGGGTTTATTTTTTAAAATGGGGGCGGAGCTTGCCTCAGGCTCTTCGCTAACCATACCAGAAACTTGCTTACCACTCTGAAGAGTTTTAGCTTTCGCTTGCTCTCTCGGGTTGGGCTTCGGTATTGGCAGGAAGAGACCCGGCGGGTCGCTCAGAAATAATTTTTGTGAGTTGTCCTACTTGATTCTCTATAGTTTTAACGGTTCCGGCTAGGGTTCTTATAGTAGCGTCATTAACATTCATATATTTTGAAAACATTTCCTCCAAACTTTGAGGTTTTGGAAAATTTTGAGTGGGTGGTGGTGGTGCAGAATAATCATTTTGTGGGGGCGGGTGCATTGCATTCGAGGGATTACTCCACGAAAAGTTCGGGTGGTTCCGTAAAGTGGGATTACAACTATTCGAAAAAGCGAAACTCGGAGTAGGAAAATTAGCAGCAAGAAAAATTATGAAAAGCATTTCTAGGCATATTATTAACATAATCCAATTGTTTGGGAGCAGGAGTTGCATATTCCCATACCTGAGGGGCGGAGACAGCAGTCATCTCCGTTATCTTTTTACTTAATACCTCTACTTCCAGAGCTAGCATAGAGACGTTATCTACTTCAAAGATGCCTGCAGGTTTGTTTGGGCGGAACGTAGGCACATTCCACTGATATGTGTTCATGGCCATGTCCTCGAAAAGTTCAATAGCTGCTTTTGGGGTTTTGTGGTTTAAGGTACCATCAGAAGCTGCGTCTATCATTTGCTTTGTGCTTTGATTTAGTCCGTTATAAAACGTCTTCACCTACAACTGTACAGGAAGCGTGTGATGGGGGCATCATATTAAGAGTTCTTTAAACCTTTCCCAGGTTTCATACAAGGTTTCAGAATCTATTTGTCCAAAGGCAGAAATATTGCTCCTAAGTTTTGCGGTTTTAGCTGGCAAAAATTACTTCGCCAAAAATTTTTTAGTTAGTTGATCTCAGGTGGTGATGTTGTTTTTTGGTAGAGTGTTTAGCCATTGCTTAGCCTTGGTTCTTAGGGAGAAAGGGAAGAGTTTTAGCCTAATAGCATCATTTATAACACCATTGATTTTAAAGGTGCCACAAATCTCAAGAAAGCTAGCTATATGCGGTTTTGATGTTCATCTTGAAATCCGTCATATTTCACATACTGCTGCACCATTTGAATCATGCTAGGATTAAGTTCAAAATTATTATTAGCTATAGCAGGGAAAACTATGCTTGATTTTGTACCCTCTAGATTCGGCCATGCATAATAGGACATAGGCCTATGCAGGGCTTCCTCTACGACGAGCTCTTCCATTCTTGTAGTAGAAATAAAATCAGAATCCTCAATCGACAGTTGGAGAGTAGGACCTTGAAATTGCAATATTCTCCGAAGAGTATGCTCAATTTTGTGGTCCAAGTCCAAAATATCCGACGGATTTCCGCGGGTCATGCACTAGCAGAAGAGAAGATGTAGACAGAAAAATAAACTAGAAAAAGAGTTACTTTTTTTGGAATAGATTTTTTTTAATGTTTTATCTCCCGAACTTCGCAAGGGCTACCTGATAAAGGGTTCACAAGGTACTAGACAAGATAGTGGTATTTATGCCATATTGCCCATTTCGAGAGAGTTAGGTGGTGCAGAAAAATTATGATGAGGGATTCTATTAAGAGCGTTAATATTTTTGTTTGAATTTTTTAATTTTTAAGAAAGAGGGTGAGAAAGAGAAGTGATAAAAGTAATAGGTTTGTGTTTTCGAATTATCATCAAGATTTGCTCCACGGCAATGATGTCAAAAACTTGGTGTCTACTAATCGTGAAGAGAATAAAACCGAACTAGAAATCCAACTAGGCAAGTATACCTATCGAATTGTAGCTAGGGGACACAAGTGTCGTATTAAAATCTTGGAACAGTTGAGTAATCTTACTCACACGAAGACTATTATCTTATCGAAGAAACTTTTAGGGTTGTTAACTAAATTAAAAGAAGAGACTACTTGCATAAAGAAAATCAATGGCACTTAATCAGAGAGGTCACAACTAGCGATTATAACGAGGGGTTAAACAATGATAAAGAAAAGAAATCGATCGAGAATCACCTCGACCTAAGTTGATCAAAAATGTGATAATAAACTCTAACTTAATAAGGCAAAGGACCTTGATCGTCGAGGTTCCTAAAGCATGAACACATTTCTCTCGAAGACGTGCCCACCTGAGTTTAGGAAGGTCTGACCGAAATCTCATCCAAATCAGAGGCCTAAAGCATGCCTTACACTGTGAACCCCGCTATTTGATTTAACTCCAATCCGGGAGATTTAACGTCTGCCTCTCTCGAGGGGTGCGTGCAACTCTCTTTACTCTTGAGTGTTCACTTAAAACTACAAGCCTCTCGGCTAGCTAAGAGTGAAAACAAACATGGAAATTATATATCGATGATATAACTCCAAACACGATTAATCAAGAGTACATCAAGGTCTAAACATTACAAAGGAAAAGTAAACTAGGGCATCATAACTTAATCAACTCGAACCTCGGATCATCAAGATCGAGTACAAGGAGGATTAGTTACTCATAGTGTAGTTTAGGAAGAGGGATGAGGAGAAGTGCAAGGAAACAAAATAGAGACAAAAGTAAATGGACTTTATATTAATTAAACAGAGAGCTTACAACATGGAATACAAAAACTATTACACTTGCAGGAAATTGAGAAACTAAGCTAGCTCTAAAAGTAAACTACTAAGAAATTTCAAGAACTATTACAAAAGCAGTAATACTGAAACAAAACTAAGAAAAACTGAAATGAGAAAAGGAGAGAGGAAGAACAATAAGGAAGAACTTAAAATGGCAGCACTTCCCCTCTCTAAAAATTCTTCTCAAACACAAGGGGTGGGGCTCAATTTATTAAAGTTTCTAAGAGACATGCCCACGCCCCCTGTCATGCAAGGAGGTTGACCTTGGTTCGAAATCTGGCGGGAAATGATGATAGCGACGTGCATTAATGGTGACAATAGGTTTTCTGAAGAGCGGGACTTGTTCTCTAGTAGCAGGCTTTTTGTAGGGAGGGCTCGACGAACGACGAAGAGAAGGAGCAGGAGGAGTTCGACAAACACAGACTGAAGGCGGAACTCGATGAAATTATAGGAGTTTGTCGAACGCAGAATGAAGGCGGAGCTTGATGAAATTGGAGGAGTTCGTCGAACGCATAATGAAGGAGGAGCTCGACGAAATTGGAGGAGTTCGTCGAACGTAGAATGAAGGCGGAGATCGATGAAAATGGAGGTGTTTGTCGAATGCAAAATGAAGGAGGAGCTCGACGAAATTGGAGGAGTTCATCAAACGTAGAATGAAGGCGGAGCTCGACGAAAAGGCTGAGTTTGACGAAATTGGTTGAGCTCGACGAAATTGGCTGAGCTCGACGAAATTTGCTTAGCTCGATGAAAAGGTGGCTAAAAAATGCAAACCCGCAAGGAAAAAAGAAAACATTAGTGGTATTAATATATATATAAAGGAGGTCAAAATAAAGCTTTTAAAACATGATTTACATAATAAAAACCTGTAATTACCCTAGTAGTTTAAACTACAAAACATATTATCACTCCTACAAGAATTACAACTAAGGCACAAGGCCCTACCTTAGAGCAAACTTGCTCCTAAAACTCTGTGATCAATTGATCACCTACCTCAGACATGAATTTAAGTCCTACATCTCAGGCTATGGAGGATAGCCCTACCTGAGAGAGAATTACTCTCTTACAGCTCAGGCACAATTCCCAACCTTAGATCCAAATCAAGATTCTACACTAAGACCCAAAGGTCCTACACTCAGAGAGTATGACTCTCCTACAGCTCAGACCAAACTACCCTGCCTCAGGCTCAAAATTCCTATAACTCAGATCCACACTGGATCCTAACTCAGACCCAAAGGTCCTACAATCAGATCCAAAACTGGATCCTACACTCAGGCAAATTTGCCCTACCTCAGGCACAAAGGCCTTACAACTCAAATCCAAAAGGATACTACAGAAATGAAATAGTTTGAGTTAATTTGACACAGAGTAATTTCTCTATGTATACTATGAGAGCTGAGTTATCTCAGCTCTAACTATATTCACAGTAACAAGAATAAGGTCTTTAGTAAATAGCTGCCTCTGCTTGAAGTAACTCAAAAATAATTTTCTGAACTTGCTGAAGAAGACTGAAGTCTTGACAGATCTTGAGTTCTTTAACCAGCTAACTTGAACCTGCAGTAAACAGAAAGCTCTGCTTCTTCTGTTTATCAGAAACAATTTTTAACTTGCTGTAGCAGAAGAAAATGCTACATCTATGTGGAATGGTTTTTTAGTTCTACTGGATTAACTTTAAGCTTTGGCTTAGCAACAATGGCGAGAAAGATGAAGTCCGGTAGCAAAAAGTGAAACCATAAAAGTTAAGTTCTTCCTTCTGAAGCTGCACCTTTTATCTTCCGCCGATTAATGACTCCAAGAAGCAGTGGGGACAACCTGTAGTTGACAGCTGTAACTTGCATTAATGGAAGAAGATGTATAGTAGAGCGCTGGCGCTATTTGTCGTGTTTTATAGCTTTCCTGCAACATATTTGAACTTTGTTGACTTTTGTTGACTTTGGCTGACATCATCAGTTATGGACTTCGCCAATTTCTCAAATCCACTCCTGGCATTGAGTGCGTTGAGTGAACAAGCTTCAATCAATGCCAGAACCCTTAGTAAACTTTCTGAACCATTCTACATCTTAGGCGTTGAGAGCATTGAGTGAGCCTTCATCACTCAATGCTTTCTGACTTTGCTCATCATTCTATCTCTAGGCGTTGAGAGCGTTGAGTGAGCCTTCCTCACTTAATGCCTCTGGACTTGACCATTCTTTTACCTGTTTGAAGGCTTTGAGTGAGCTGGCCTCACTCAACGCTTTATGCCTTTACCTGTCTTCTTTATTAGGCTTTGAGTGAACTTGCTTCACTCAATGAATCCAGAAACATGACTCAATGCTTTTTCAGTCTGGCATTGAGAGTTTCGAGTAAAGCTTCATCACTCAATGCTTTTGAACTTGGTAGCTTTCTATCATCTTAGGTATTATCATAACACAATGCCTTCTGCTTTGGCGTCGAGTGAGCTGCGTTCACTCAATGCTTCTAGACTTTGTCGAATATTCAGCCCGCCAACACTGAGGCTTTGACAGATTCAGCTGTACTCGACAATGGCATTGAGTGAACTGTCATCACTCAACACCCATAGACTTGGCCGTAGAATTGCTTTGCATACTGCATGGCTTTGACTATCCACAACTAAATCCGCACTTGATGGCATCTGGTGTTGAGTGAGCTGGCTTCACTCAATGCCTGTGGACTTAGACAAATTTTTGTCTCTCCACCTCTTTACTTGGTGAGCACTTGTCACACACAACTTAGAATACCTGTCCTATCAATGTTACAAGGACTAACCAGCATACATGAACTTGAACATATATTAAATACAACTTGTGTATATCATTGACATGTTTGGCTTCAACAAATCTGACTTCTACAAGTATGGGACATTGTGGGCCGTGGACCTAATACTGTTAATAGGCGTCGAGTGCATCGACTAGACTTAACGAAGCGTTGAGTGCAAGTACTAGTGGGTAGGCGTCGAGTGATACTCGATGCATAGAAGAATTTGACTTAGAATAATCCTGGAATCAGGAAGCGTCGAGTGCGTTGATTGTACTCGACGAGGCATTGAGTGATCTCAATGCCATTCGACGAGGTGTCGAGTGATACTCAACGCATGCGATGCTTAAACTTAGAAATATACTGGACACAATGAAGTTTTGAGTGATCTCAACGCCATTCGACGAGGCGTCGAGTGATACTCGATGAATACGGTACCTTGACAGAAAATCCTGGACTCGACAAAGCGTTGAGTGATCTCAATGCCATTCGACGATGAGTTGAATGATCTCAATGCCATTCCTATCTAATGCAGATACATGTCATAACAGTATTGAATGGTCATGAAACTTGGGTGAAGGGCCTATAGTGATGTTATAGATGTTTGTAATTTTTATCATAATTTTTGGACGAAGAATATTTGTACCTTCTTTATAATTTTAGAAATTGATGATTAGGGAAATAATTGTTTCAGGGCAAATCGAGTACTGGAAAAAAATTAAGAAACTTGGTTAGTAAACTTTTTAGACCACAATAGTGCATTGTAAATTTTATTGTAATTTTTGGAAGTAAATAAATAGATGTTCCTTCACAAGGTGCCCTAGGTGAAGTTTTCTTCATTAATTTATTAATATGGTAAAAAGAAGTTAGAAGATTATAAAATTTAGGCAGTGGCACTTTCTGACCATTAATGATCTAAGGTAATTTTATTATATTTTTTTTGATGATAAAATCTTGTAGTCCCTTTGTTAATTATCATTTTGATTTTAAAGCTTATAATTTTGTTTATGATAGAAATAATTTCTGGAAAATTATGAAACTCATACCTTGCTGCTATTTAGTCAATAAGAGGCTGTGGAAATTTTGGTGTGATCATTGCATGTCAGAAACTTATACTTCATGTTTAAGTCTTAGGATTCATGATTTAGGTAAAATAATTTAAAGGCTGAATTAATTAGGAAAAAAAATTCCAAATTCTGGATTTGGGCTCAACATGTCAGGGTAGACCCCTAGTAATAATCCTAAGGTTATTGACAAAGTAAATGGAGTATTCACCTTCACACACATAAGCTAGTCAGTTGGTCTGCATATTGTGAATAGAAGTGGTCAAGGTAGAGAAGTAGGCCTCATATGGGGACAATATAGTGGGTGCACCTAATTTGGGTGGAGTCTTTATGAGGTCACCCTTAGGGCCAATGATAGGTTGTCTGGGTACCAAGGAGAAGGGGTTATGATCAGGGCTGACGAAGTATCGTCTTCGCTCTGCAGGAAATAATTCACTTAGGTTTAGTTAAATAGAAATGGGAAAAAGAGAGTTTGGTAATAAATAGCTACCCATAAAAGTAAGTGCCTTGAGAAAGGGAGCTTTGGGCTTCAGCCCATCGTAGTTCCTAATGCCCTCGAGATCCCTTCTCCAGGCATGCCCTGGGCAGTCCATGATTAACCCTAAGCAGTAAGAATAAGTCGACAGAAAGAGAAACCAATAATAATCCACAGTCACATACACTCACCCCATCACCTTGGAAGGATAGTTGATTTAGATTCATGAGCAGTGGGCTTAGTATTGATAGAATTGATGACTTAGGTTGGTGAGCCGATGGCTTGGGAGCTCTCTATAACATGTGTGCATGTGCATTAAGTGGTGGGTGCTTGATATCGAATGGTCGTTCACACCGACGTTGATACGCTGAATCGACAAGTGTAAGTGTTCAATTAGACCATAAAAGACTGGTCGTTTGCCAGCACTAGTACAAGAGGCTTCGTAGCACCTGATTGTTAGTGTACCTAATAGTACGCAAGGTCTAGGCTGTATAGTGTGAATACCACCCTAGGAGTGGGGAGGCCCAACCCACTGCCTCCGTATGCAACTGCGGATGGTACTTGAGAGTTTAGATAACTCCAAACGGGGGAACTAAAGGTCTGTGCACATAGAGTCAGGTGGGTGGGTTGCACTTTTGTGAGACATATAATTCAGCATGCACAACATTTCATGTCATACATAACTTACATAAAACCTCTACCCCTAACGTATAAGTTATTATGGGATCTTTTATACGTTAGGCCTTGCAAAATGATCCCTTAATTTATAAGTTTGTATGGGCATTCTTATAAGCTAAGGTTACTTTCTCTGTGTTAGATAGCTACTCTATCTTTACTTTAAATTGTTGTTTCTATTATACTTCAACTTTTACTTGCTGTTCATATACTTATCATTACTGCGATAGATACTTATAATATATGATAGTTAGGGCCACAACAACCTGCTCTTGCTTACTCTCCACTTTCAGCACCTCCCTTTTCTTCCTCCCTCGTACGGTGCTTAGGTGTCGCAGGGGAGGGGATGGGGATTAAGACTTAGTAAAAATAATGGCCTGATGGGCATAACATCAGGGATTATAGCTGGGAGACAGGGTGCAGCACCAGGGGAACCAACATATTCTGGAGGTGGTGAACCAGCCTAGTCCAGGTGTGGAAATAAAACTAGTAGTCATGGGATTAGTGAGTGACTAGTTGCTTTACTTCCGTGAGCGTTATGTAGTGAGGACTATATGTAATGAGTAGGAGCCCAATTTTCTTCCCTTTCAGACTTATTATTTCATGTTGATCAGCTTTTGAATTTGTGTGGAGTTTCTTATGTTGCAATGTGAATGTGAACTGGATTCATATCTATATACTTTTACTTCTTTTCTTCTTGTGATATATGGTTGAGTATTTGCCGGCAGAATTGGCGATTTGTGGCGATGACCTCATCGGGAATTGGTGTCACCATTAAGTGGCGGTTCTGGGCATAAGACCCGAAAAAAATGGGGTCTCACAACTGGTATCAGAGGGAAACCTCGACCCAAAGAAAAGAAGTCCACAAACCCTAGGAAACCTTCGCTCGAGTTTTGTTTGGGGACAAACTAAGCAGGGGAAGCAATGGTGTGCCCATAAAGGGAATCACAAGCAACAGTCCACTCTTAACTAGATTTTAGTCAACCTCCTTAGTAGAAAATCCTTCCTTTTGAAACTTATAACAAACCCTGAACTTTGAACTGGGAATGCCTCCGGTTCAAAATGATGTTCCACCCCCGCAAGTTCCCACTTCATTCTAGTAATCAGAGATGGGACATACACTTAATGCTATATTTGAGGCTTTTAAGGCACATCCAGCTCTAGCTTCTTAACCAAATACAAGGGTAAACTGGCTGAGCGTCTTTCGAGGCCTCTCCCCTCCATCATATCTGGGGACAGAGCTAGTTGTACGGATAGAGGAATGAATGGACATCATTCACGAGATGTTGGCCGGGATACGATGCCCGGCTGATATGGCCGTATCTTTAGCTATTTCATGTAGCGTGCCTAGGGGGGTGAATAGGTTGTCTCACTATTATTTTTAACATTTAATTTTATGTTCTTTAGAGCTTTGTGTGTTGGTAGTGATTTGCTTTTAAGTACCTGCACAAAGAAAAACACCACAGAAAAGTACACACAGATTTATAGTGGTTCCCCAACTTTTGGGTACATCCACTCTCCTCCCACCTTGCCAACTTCCTGTTAGTCAAGGCACTTCTCAAAAACTTTGCTCCATAGAGCTTACACCTCAGATCCCTTAGGATCTCTTAGTCTTCTCCAAGACATACAGCTCAGCCACAAGGGCCTACAACTCAGTGGTCAGCAGACCACCTACATTAGGCCAAAGGCCCTACACTCAGGCTGGGAGGACAGCCCTACCTTAGATCCACTAGGGATCCTACCACAGAGAGTATTCCTCTCCTATTGCTCAGTGATCAATTGACCACCTACCTCAGATCCAAATTGGATCTTACAGCACAGGCAAATTTTCCCTGCCTTAGGCTCAAAGAGCCCTACAACTCAGATCCAAAAGGATCTTGCTAGAGTGAAATAGATTTATATCTATCACAGAGAAATTTCCCTGTGATAACACCTTGAACTGAGTTATCTCAGCTCAAACTTTCTTCACAACTACAAGGATCTTGAGCTGGAAGTAACTAGTAGTAAACAGCTTTGCTTCCTCTTCCTTCCTAGGACAGAGTCAACTACTTTATTATTCCTTCTTCTCAGCTTCAGAAGTAGATATTCAGATTTGGGATTGCTGAGCTGAGAAGCAACTTGATCTGCAGAGACTTCTTCCTTGTTTCTGATTCTCCCTCAGAAGGAAAGCCTTCTGATCTTGCTGGTGTCGATGAATAAGACACACAGCTAACTGAACTTTTTGTAGGGAGACTTCAAGCTTTTACATGCAGCAATGGCGAGAAATATGAAGTCCAGCCGTAACCTTTTTTAAGATGATAAAGCCCTAAAAGTTGTCTTGTGTCTTGGCCCATCTCTTCCTTTTGTAGTTCACCGATCAACGGCTCTTAGAGATCAGTGTTCCCCACCTGCAGCTTCCAACTGCAGGTTGCTTTAATGGAAGAAGACGTACAGTAGCTTCTCGGCATCATTTGTCGTGTTCTGTAGCTTCTCCGTACTTGATTTGAAATCAATTGACTTTGTTGATTTTGATGACGTCAACACCTGTGGACTTAGCCAAAATCGAGCATCAGTAATATAGGCGTTGAGTGAATGAGCTTCACTCAACACCAAAACATTTAGACAGAATTTTGTCTCTCTAGGCATTGACAACATTGAGTGAGCAAGCCTCACTCAACGCTTTTTGCCTTAGCATATTCTTTAGCTACTTCTGCATGCTTGGCATTGAGAGCGTTGAGTGAGCACGCCTCACTCAATGCTTTTTGCCTTAGCCAATATTTCTTCGTCTGCAACATTTCAAGCGTTGAGAGCATTGAGTGAGCTTGCCTCTTAGGAAAGAGACAAGGGTCATATTTTACTTTCAGAAGGTGTATTCCAGATATCCTCAGGTCGACGAACTCAGAACTCAGTTCGACAAACTTAGAGCTCAGCTCGACGAAAATTGAAAGATCAGTTCGACGAACTCAGAGCTCAGAGCATCTCCAAGGGGGATCTATATATTTAGAGATCCCCATTGTACCATGTTCTCTAAATATATAGAACATGGTTAAAGCAACTCCAACCATGTTCTCTATATTTAGAGAACATGATTTAAATATGTATTATATATATATATATATTTTTTATTTATATGATATGTATATTTAAATTATATTTATATATTTATATATATATATAAATATATGTATTTCATAATTATAATTTATTATTTTTATTATAATATATGATTTTATTATATGCTTTATAGTTTTTTAATTTTTTTTATTTTAAATTTGATTGCATAACAAAAATACAGTGGGTCATCGAGCTGAGCTGTATAGCTCCAGTGGTTCGTAGAGCTGAGCTCGACGAACGTCGACCTGAGCTCGACGAACTACTGGAGCTGTTTTTGCCTTCCTTCTAACTAGAGCTGTACAGTGCTTCGTCGAGCTGAGCTCGACAAACCACTGGAGCGCTCCAGTTTAAACACCACTTATGTTGTTAGAGAAGAATCCAATGCTTTAAGATTTAGTCAAATATTTTAGTAAAATATTTTAAGACAAAGCACTGTACAGCTCGACAAAGCACTGTACAACATATTTATTTAGTAAAAATATTTTCTCTTCATCTTTATATGAACAATATTAGTTGAAAATTATTCGATATTAGTCTCGTTTTGTAGGTCTCGAAAAAATAAATTTATTGATACATTATATATCATATTTTAAAAAAAATATTGACGATTACGAGCAAAATATTGAAAATAACTAGTTTTATAAATACCAAATTAAAATAATAATAAAAAAAATAAATAAAATAGAAAAAAAAACTAGCCCCCTCAATTTTCTCTCTCCCGCCTCTAAATTTAGAGGGGGAGAGAGATAATCTGTAAAAATAGAGGGGGCAATGACGATCGGTTGGAGGGAATCCTGGCGCCATTTTTAGAGAATGGCGATCGGTTGGAGATGCTCTCAGTTCGACGAACTAAGAGCTCAACTCGACGAAAGTAAAAGCAATCAACACATTTGTACTTAGCCAAATTTTTATTTCAAGAAGAACACTTCCTTTGAGAATTAGTCAACGCAATATCACATGGCGTTGAGTGAGCTTGCCTCACTCAACGCTTGTGGACTTAGTAAATATTCACAGTTTTCCTGTGGCGTTGACTGACTGAGCTATACTCAACGATTATGAAGCTATGACGTTGAGTGAGTGAGCTAAACTCAATGCCTTTAGACTGGTGTCTACTAATCGTGAAGAGAATAAAACTGAACTAGCAATCCAACTAGGCAAGTATACCTATCGAATTGTAGCTAGGGAACACAAGTGCCGTATTAAAATCCGGGAACCATTAAGTAATCTTACTCACACAAATACTATTATTTTATCAAATAAACTTTTAGGGTTGTTAACTAAATTAAAAGAAGAGACTACTTGCATAAAGAAAACCACTTGCACTTAATCAGATAGGCCACAACAAGCGATTAAAACGAGGGGTCAAACAATGATAAAGAAAAGCACTCGATCGAGAATCACCTCGGCCTAAGTTGATCAAAAATGCGATAATAAACTCTAACTTAATAAGGCAAAGGACCTTGACCGTGGAGGTTACTAAAGCATGGACACGCTTCTCTCGAAGATGTGCCCACCTGAGTTTAGGAAGGTCCGACCGAACTCTCGTCAAAATCGGAGGCCTAAAGCTCGCTTTACACCGTGAACCCCGCTATCTTATTTCACTCAAATCCGGGAGATTTAACGCCTGCCTCTCTCGAGGTGTGAGTGCAACTCTCTTTACTCTTGAGTTTGTACTTCAAACTACGAGCCTCTCGGAAAACTAAGAGTAAAAACAAATATGGAAATTATATATCGATGATATAACTCCAAACACGATTAATCAAGAGTAAATAAAGGTCTAAACCTTACAAAGGAAAAGTAAACTAGAGTATCATTACTTAATCAACTAGAACCTCGGATCATTAAGATCGAGTACAAGTAGGATTAATTACTCATGGTGAAGTGGAGGAAGAGGGATGAGTAGAAGTGCATGGAAAAAAATATAGACAAGTAAATGTAAATAGACTTTATATTAATTCAACAAAGAGCTTACAACTTGGAATAAAAAAACTATTACACTTGTAGGAAAATGAGAAACTAAGCTAGCACTAAAGTAAACTACTAATAAATTTCAAGAACTATTACAGAAGCAGTAATACTGAAACAAAACTAAGAAAAACTGAAATGAGAAAAGGAGATTGGAAGAACAATAAGGAAGAACTGAAAATGGCAGCACTTCCCCTCTCCAAAAATTCTTCTCAAACACAAGGGGTGGGGCTCAATTTATAGAAGTTTCATAGAGACATGCCCACGCCTCCTGTCATGCACGGAGGTTGACCTTGGTACGAAATCTGGCGGGAAATGATGATAGCGACTTGCATTAATGGCGGCAGCATGCTTTTTGGAAGAGCAGGACTTGTTCCTTGACAGCAGACTTTTTGCAGGGAGGGCTTGACGAACGGTGAATAGAAGGAGAAGGAGGAGTTCAACGAACGTAGAATGAAGGTGGAGCTCGAGGAAATTGAAGGAGTTCATCGAAAAGGTTAGTTCGATGAAATTGGAGGAGTTCGTCGAACGCAGAATGAAGGCGGAGCTTGACGAAAATGGAGGAGTTCATAGAATGAAGAATGAAGGCGGAGCTTGATGAAATTGGAGGAGTTCGTCAAACGTAGAATGAAGGCGGAGCTCGACTAAATTGGAGTAGTTCGTCAAACGCAGAATGAAGGCGGAGCTCGACGAAATTGGAGGAGTTCGTCGAACGTAGAATGAAGGCAGAGCTCGACAAAAATGCTTAGTTCGACGAAAAGGTGAGCTCGAAGAAATTTGCTGAGCTCGACGAAATTGGCTGAGCTCGACAAAATTGGCAGAGCTCGACGAAATTGGCTGATCTCGACGAAATTGGCTGAGCTCGATGAAATTGGCTGAGGTCGATGAAATTGGCTGAGCTCGACGAAATTGGCTGAGCTCGATGAAATTGGCTGAGCTCGACGAAAAGGTGGCTGAAAACCTGCAAACCCGTAAGGAAAAGAGAAAATATTAGTGGTATTAATATATATACAAAAGGAGGTCAAAATAAAGGTTTAAAAACATGATTTACATAATTAAAACCTGTAATTACCCTAGTTGTTTAAACTACAAAACCTATTATAAAACTCCCCCAAGCTTAAGTTTTGCTTGTCCTCAAGCAAAAATATAAAAACTAGCTAACATAAAAGTGACTAATCAGGAAAATTCTAATTATGCTAACACAAGTACTATGAAAATTCCAAGTATGGAGAAGGTGAAATGTAAACCTAAAACATTTGTTTAAACATCGTTTCAGCTTTTATAAGCTTTACTAAAAAAGTCAATTCATCCAAGATTTTATCAGAATTCTTTAAATAAGTTAAAGCAAGACAACAAATGAAATATAACATTGAGTTGTTACTCGATTCTAAGAGGCATTTTATACCCAAATCAATCAATGAACAAAAATCTAAATTCAAATCCAAGACCTAACTAATCTAATTTTCTTCTTCACTTAGCTAAATGAAAACCTAGGAGCATGAATCAACATGACTTATTAGGACCGAAATGTTTGGTTTAGGCATATAATTAGAAATGGAATTCAAAGATAAACATGAAGGCTTAAAATCACACTATACCAAAATAAAGAGTTTCAAAATTTTCAAAAATAACATATATTTTTTCTTTTCAAAATAAAGGCCATAAATAATTTGTCTTTTCATTTTGAAATTGGCCACAAAATCAAACATTTCTTTTTTAGCATACTTTTTCTTAAATTTCTTAAAAAAATCACAAAATAACCCTATCACAACATGAAATTTTATGAAACTCAAAAATTTAGTGTGATACGATAGGTTGAAAAATTTGGCTTTGGTGAAAAATGAAATGATAAGTGGAGTTATCAAATGGAAACAAAGATGGCCTACATTATTTTCATGCTTCTAAAATTTGCCTAAAATATTATTTTTGAAAACTTTCAAAAAGTAGGTCCTAGATATTAAATAGAGACTAATGAACTTATTTTAAAAATAAGATTAATATGTGTCAAGAATCATTCACATCTACTACACTACTCAAAGTTGACATTACACAAATTATCAAAAAACAAAAAGAAAAATAGTGGATGAAAGATTTTTAGGAAGTAAAGAAAATAAAGAGCGAGAAAGCATAATAAAAATGCGAGTTTAGAAAAACGTTGCACGTTAACATGCTACCGTGAATTAGGAACACTACATGACCAACATTTTACTTGTGAAATATAATTAGAGAGATAGATTAGAAAAATTATAATTAGCTAAGTCGTTATATGGAATTTTGAGAAAAACAAAACAAAAGTAAGGGGTACTATTGAAATACCAAAATTTATTTAACCTATTAAAGTAAAAACAAATAACATAATTTTTTTTTATTTTTTTTTTTATTTTGATATTTTTAAAGGAAACAAAATAAAGATAAGAGAAGGAGGAAATCCTCCCCCAAGCTTAAAATGAACATTGTCCTCAATGGAGAAAAGTGGGGAAAGAGAGAGAAAAA
The DNA here is from genome assembly GCA_039513925.1 of Platanthera zijinensis. NCBI lineage: Eukaryota > Viridiplantae > Streptophyta > Magnoliopsida > Asparagales > Orchidaceae > Platanthera > Platanthera zijinensis. The sequence continues at coordinate 99,804,230 of CM077088.1, forward strand.
TTTAAACAGAAATAAAAGTACAGAATTGAAAATAGGTACTTCCCTGAATTTGCGAGTCGCGGAAGGTTGCGTGATGCCGCTCCCTCATGCCTGCGCTATGGATCTTCATAAAATATCTTCTTTGGACTTCGTGATGGATTCAACAGCGTTAGAGCAGGCGATCGCAGATGCTTCAGCTTATCGGAGACGTCTGGGGCAAAAAGTGCAAAATAAAGAAAACAAAAAAATAACTTGGGTTGCCTCCTAAGAGCACCCTTTGTTTAAAATGTCTTCTGAGCTCGACACAACAAAATAATATTGTCCAAAAATAGTTTGTCCAATAATAATTATAAAATCCAAAATAATTTGTAAAGTTTTTTTTTAAAAAAATAAAAATAAAAAGAAAGTCTTAAGTTATCCATAATTTAAGATCTTATAGAATAAAATTAATATAGTTTGGACTGACATCATGACAAAAATAAAGTTTAAGATGCTAATCATTCACTTTGAACTCACCATTATCATGGTGTGAAATTAAAATCATTCCATACGGAAAAACTTTTTTAACAGTAACAGTTCAGACCATCGTGAATTTAACTTGCCCGGAAATAAACGTAATCGTGAATTATATAAAAGAACTTGGTCGCCCGGCTTGAAGTTTTTTTGGTTCCTTAGGTGCTTGTCATGAAAACGCTTCGTCCGCTCTTTATAAAATTTATTATTTTCGTATGCGTAAGAGCGCCACTCATCGAGTTCGTTAAGTTGAAATTTTCTAAGGTCATTGACAGAGTGGGGGTCGAAATTCAAAAACTTTAAGGCCCAAAAAGCATGGTGTTCTAATTCTACGGGTAAATGGCACGATTTTCCATAGACCAACCAATATGGCGTACAGCCGATGGTGGTTTTGTATGCTGTTCGATAGGACCATAGAGCATCGTCTAATTTGGTTGACCAGTCTTTTATAGAGGTGGAAATAGTCTTTTCTAAAATTCTTTTAAACTCTCTGTTAACTACTTCGACTTGTCCGTTAGTTTGGGGGTTGTAGGCAGTTGAAAGCTTATGCGTAAGCCATATTTAAGAAGAATTTTTGAAAACTGCGCATTACAAAAATGTGAACCCCTATCGCTAACGATGGCTTGTGGCATACCGAATCGAGAAAATAATTTTTTCAAAAATGTAATTACGAATCGGGCGTCGTTAGTAGGAAGAGCTTGGGCTTCAGCCCATTGTGAAACATAATCTACAACAACTTAAATAAACTTGTTCCCGAAGCTAGAAGGAAGAGGGCCAACAAAATCAATTCCCCAAAGGTCGAAAACTTCGCACTCAAGGAAATAATTTTGCGGAATTTCATTTTTATTGGAAATATTTCCCGACCGCTGTCAACTATCACACCTACTCACAAAGGGTTGCGCGTCTTTAAATAGGTTAGGACAGTAAAAACCCGCGCAAAGCACTTTGTGGGCGGTGCGAGCAACTTGATAGTGACCACCAGTCGGTCCTTTTGCAAATGTTTTAAAATATCTAATCCTTCGTCAAAAGAGACACATCTCCTTATCACCTAGTCCGCACAGACTTGAAAAAGATACGGGTCCTCCCAAAAATAGTTCTTCAACTCAGAAAAGAATTTCTTCTTTTGCTGGGAGGAGAACTCTTTTGGGAGTACACAAGCCACTAAATAGTTGGCAATGTGTGCAAACTAAGGAGAAGGGGATGTGCTAATTAAAAGCAGCTTCTCATTAGGGAAGAAATCATTAAAATATTTTTCATCTAATTTTTATATATACGGATTATCTAATCATGAGAGATGGTCGGCGGCCAAATTCTTGGCTCCTCGCTTATCACGGATTTCTAAGTCAAACTCTTGGAGGAGTAAGACCTAACAATCAGGCGCGGCTTGGCATCCGTCTTAGCAAGAAGATACTTGAGGGCCGAGTGGTCCGCAAAAACGATAATTTTGGAAAGCGTAATATAAGGATGGAATTTATCAAAAGAGAAAACAACAGCTAGGATCTCCTTCTCGGTTGTGGTATAATTCTCTTATGCCGATGTAAGTGTTTTACTTGCATAATAGATGGGGTGAAAGTTTTTAGATATTCGTTGTCCTAGTACGGCTCCCACCGCAAAACTACTCGTATCACACATAATTTCAAAGGGGTGGTCCCACACCAGAGCTATCATAATAGGGGCATTGATTAACTTTTATTTTATTAATTCAAAGACAGATTGACAAAGGTCATCAAAAATAAATGGGGCGTCTTTTTACAGAAGATGAGTAAAGGGTTTGGTGATTTTTGAGAAGTCTTTTATGAAGCGGCGGTAGAAACCAGCGTGTCCTAGGAAACTTCTTATAGCTTTGACGTTCGTAGGCGGCGACAACTTCTCAATAACTTCTATCTTTGTTATGTCCATTTCAATTCCTCTCGCAGAAATCTTATGACCCAAAACTAACGCCTCCCTCACCAAAAAATGGCATTTTTCCCAATTTAGGGCAAGGTTAGTTTCTTCGCATTTTTCTACGACTTTTTTGAGGTTTTCTAAGAAACTATCAAAGGCATCGCCAAATAAGGAGAAATCATCCAAATACACCTCCATAATGTTTTTTATGTACTTGTCGAAGATAGCGAGCATACATCGCTGGAATGTAGCTAGCGCATTGCATAATCCGAACGACATTCTTCGGTAAGCGAAGGTGCCGAAGGGACAAGTAAATGTAGTTTTTTCCTAGTCCTTGGGAGAGATGGGGATTTGAAAATACCCCGAGTGACCATCGAGAAAACAGTAAAAACTATTTCCGGATAATCGCTCTAAAATTTGATCGATGAACGATAAAGGGAAGTGGTCCTTGCGGGTGGCATCGTTTAACTTGTGATAGTCAATACAATTCGCCACCCCATCATCGTCCGTGTTAGGATTAAGTCATTAGTTTCATTACTAACTACAGTTATCCCTCCCTTTTTGGTCACTACCTGTACATGGCTAACCCACTTTCTATCAAATATAGGATAGATAATTCCTGAGTCTAACCGTTTCATAACCTCACCCTTTATGACTTCTTTAATATTTGGATTTATACGGCACTCAGGTTGGATTGAATTACGCGAATTATCTTCCATTATGATTTTGTGGGTGCAGAAAGATGGGATTATGCCCTTGATATATCAGATATCTGCCAGGCAATAGCTTGGCGATGTTTTCGTAAAACTAGAAGGAGTTTATCATTTTGTAATTCAGTTAGGTAGGACGAAACTATCACTGGTAGCTTGGATTCCTATTCTAAGAAGGCATACCTAAGATGTTCGGGTAGTTCCTTTAATTCTAGGGTAGGGTGTTATTCATATAATGATTTGGAAGTTCTTTCCTTTTCAAAAATAATATCTTCGTAGACTTAAACTTTATACGGAGAATTGGAAAGGGTGGAGTCCGCGACCATGGTCATTTCTTGCAGAAATTCATTTGGAAGAGTTGAAAAAAAAAACAAAAATCAGGAATCTCACTTTCACTTTCAGAAGGGCAGTAGGAAGATTCTTCACCTAAGGCATCTAAAAAAAAAAAGGAGCCGTCATGCTCTAGGGTGTTCTTTATTGAGGGGGTTATGGAGAAGGTCACTTCATCGTTGCCTACTCGTAGGAAGAGCTTACCATTGCTTTCGTCAATGATAGATCGGGAGGTTGCAAGGAAGGGTCGACCAAGGATCAAGGGAACCTCGACGTCTTCTTCGATGTCTAATATGACGAAATCCACTTGGAAGATGAATTTGTCAACTTTAACTAAGACATCCTCCACGATTCCTAACGGGTATTTAACTGATCTATCAACGAGCTGGATACTCATGCGTGTGGGGTCGAGGCTACGAATCCCTAACTTCTTGAATAACAAAAGGGGCATCAGGATGATACTCACACCTATGTCAGCCAATGCGTGCTTGATAAAAAGATCACCAAAGACACACGGTATAGAAAAACTACCAGGATCACTAATCTTCTTTGGTAAACCGTTTTTTAGGACCACAGAGAACTCAACATTTAGTGTGACATGCGAGAAGTTTTCTAACGTCTTTTTATTAGTCAGGAGGTTCTTAAGGTACTTAGCGTACTTCGGCATTTGGGAGATTTCTTCGTGGAAGGGTAGATTTACGTGGATTTGCTTAAATATTTCTAGGAAGCGGGAGTATTGATCATCCTGACGTTGCTTGTTAAGTTAAGAAGGGTATGGTAGAGTTGGATCATTTTTAAAGATGGGTGGTGGAATTAGATCTTTTTCTACAATAGAGAGAGGGGTGATAACTTCTTCTTCTGTAGATGGTGAAATGGTAAAAAAATTTCTCGGTGGAGGGTTGATTTTTAAAAATGGGGGAGGAGCTTGCCTCAGGCTCTTCGCTAACCATACCAAAAACTTGCTTCCAACTCCGAAGAGTTATAACTTTCGCTTGTTCTCTCGGGTTGGGCTCGGTGTTGGCAGGAAGAGACCTGGTGGGTCGCTCAAGAATAATTTTTGCGAGTTGTCATACTTTATTATCTTAACTTTTAACGGTCCTGATTAGGGTTCTTATAGTAGCGTCATTAACTTTCATATATTTTGAAAAAATTTCCTCCAATCTTGGAGGTTTTGGAAAATTTTTAGGGGGGTGGTGGTTGTGTAGAAAAATCATTTTGTTGTTACGGGTGCATTGCTTTCGAGGGATTACTCCACGAAAAGTTCGGGTGGTTCCGTAAAACGGGATTACAACTATTCGAAAAAGCTAAACCCGGAGCAGGAAAATTAGCAGCAAAAAAATTATGAAAAGTGTTTCTTGTCATATTATTAATATAATCCAATTGTTCCAGAGAAGGAGTTACAGATTCCCATACTTGAGGGGCAGAGGAAGTAGTCATCTCCGTTATCTTTTTACTTAATACTTCCACTTATATAGCTAACTAGGAGATGTTATCTACTTCAAAGATACCTACAGGTTTGTTTGGGCTGGACCTAGGCACATTCCACTAATATGTGTTCATGGCCATGTTCTCAAAAAGTTCAAGAGGTGCTTCCGGGGTTTTGTGGTTTAAGGTACCACCGGAAGATGCGTCTATCATTTGCTTTGTGCTTTGATTTAGCCCATTATAAAACGTCTGCACCTGCAACCATATAGACAGTGCGTGATGGGGGTATCACCTTATGAGTTCTTTAAACCTTTCCAAGGTTTCATATAAGGTTTCAGAATCTATTTGTCCAAAGGTAGAAATATCATTCCTAAGTTTTGCGATTTTAGCTTGCGGAAAATACTTCGACTGAAATTTTTCAGTTAGTTGATCCCAGGTGGTGATGCTGTTTTTTGGTAGAGTGTTCAGCCATTGCTTAGCCTTGGTTCTTAGGGAGAAAGGGAAGAGTCTTAGCCTAATAGCATCATTTGTAACACCATTGATTTTAAAGGTGCCAGAAATCTCAAGAAAGCTAGCTATATGCGCGTTCAGAACTTCATCTTGAAGTCCATCATATTGCACATACTGCTGCACCATTTGAATTATGCTAGGCTTAAGTTCAAAATTATTATTAGATATAATAGGGTGAACTATGATTGATTCTGTACCCTATAGATTTGGCCGTGCATAATAGGACATAGGCCTATGCAGGGCTTCCTCTACAACGGGCTCTTCCATTCTTGTAGTTGAAATGGACTCGGAATCCTCAGACGACAGTTGGAGAGTAGGAACTTGAAATCGCGATCTTCTGCGAAGATTACGCTCAATTTCGTGCTCCAAGTCCAAAATATCCGACGGATTTTCGCAGGTCATGAACTAGCAGAAGAGAAGATGAAGAAAGAGAAAAATAAACTAGAAAAAGAATTACCTTTTTTTGGAATTGATTTTTTTTTGTTTAAACTCCCAAACTTCCCAAGGGCTTCCCAATAAAGGGTTCACAAGGTACTAGACAAGATAGTGGTATTTAAGCCACATTGCCCTTTTCTAGAGAGTTAGGTGGTGTAGAAAAATTGTGATGTGGGTTTGTATTTAGAGCGTTAATATTTTTTGAATTTTTTTTAATAATTTTTTTTAGGAGGGTGAGAAAGAGAAGTGATAAGAGTAATAGGTTCCTGTTTTCGAATTATCAACAAAAGTTGCTCCCCGACAACGACGCCAAAAACATGGTTTCTACTAATCGTGAAGAGAATAAAATTGAACTAGCAATCCAACTAGGCAAGTATACCTATCAAATTGTAGCTAGGGGACAAAAGTGTTGTATTAAAATTCGTGAACCGTTGAGTAATCTTACTCACACGAAGACTATTATCTTATCGAAGAAACTTTTAGGGTTGTTAACTAAATTAAAAGAAGAGACTACTTGCATAAAGAAAATCACTTGCACTTAATCAGAGAGGCCACAACTAACGATTAAAATGAAGGGTTAAACAATGATAAAGAAAAGCACTCGATCGAGAATCACCTCAGCCTAAGTTGATAAAAAATACGATAATAAACTCTAACTTAAAAAGGCAAAGGACCTTGACCATGGAGGTTCCTAAAGCATGAACACGCTACTTTTGAAGACGTGCCCACCTGAGTTTAGGAAGGTCCGACCGATCTCTCGTCCAAATCGAAGGCCTAAAGCTCGCTTTACGTTGTGAACCTTGCTATTGGATTTCACTCAAATCTGGGAGATTTAACGTCTGCCTCTCTCGAGGGGTGCATGCAACTCTCTTTACTCTTGAGTGTTCACTTCAAACTACGAGCCTCTCGGCTAGCTAAGAGTGAAAACAAACATGGAAATTTTATATCGATGATATAACTCCAAACACGATTAATCAAGAGTAAATCAAGGTCTAAACATTACAAAGGAAAACTAAACTAGAGTATCATAACTTAATCAACTCGAACCTCGGATCATCAAGATCGAGTACAAGGAGGATTAGTTACTCATGGTGAAGTGAAGGAAGAGGGATGAGTAGAAGTGCATGGAAATAAAATAGAGACAAGTAAAAGTAAACAGTCTTTATATTAATTCAACAGAGAACTTACAACTTGGAATACAAAAACTATTACACTTACAAAAAAATGAGAAACTAAGCTAGCACTAAAAGTAAACTACTAAGAAATTTAAAGAACTATTACAGAAGCAGTAATACTGAAACAAAACTAAGAAAAACTGAAATGAGAAAAGGAGAGAGGAAGAACAATAAGGAAGAACTAAAAATGGCAGCACTTCCCCTCTCCAAAAATTCTTCTCAAACACAAGGGGTGGGGCTGAATTTATAGAATTTCAAAGAGACATGACCACACCTCCTATCAAGTATGGAGGTTGACCTTGGTACGAAATCTGGCAGGAAATGATGATAGCAACGTGCATTAATGACGACAACAAGATTATTTGATGAGCGGGACTTGTTCTCTGGCAGTAGGCTTTTTGTAGGGAGGGCTCGCTGATTGGCGAAGAGAAAGAGCAGGAGAAGTTTGACAAACATAGAATGAAGGTGGAGCACGGAGAAATTGGAGGAGTTCGACGAAATTGGAGGAGTTTGTCAAACGCAGAATGAAGGCGGAGCTCGACAAAATTGGAGGAGTTTGTCGAACGTAGAATGAAGGCAGAGCTCTATGAAATTAGAGGAGTTCGTCGAATGCAGAATGAAGGCGGAGCTCGACAAAATTGGAGGAGTTCATCGAACGTAGAATGAAGGCGGAGCTCGACGAAATTGGAGGAGTTCGTCGAACGTAGAATAAAGACGGAGCTCGACGAAAAGGTTGAATTCGACGAAAAGGTGAGTTTGACAAAATTGGTTATGCTTGACGAAATTTGCTGAGCTTGACGAAATTGGTTGAGCTCGACGAAATTGGCTGAGCTCGACGAAATTGGCTGACCTTAACAAAATTGGCTTAGCTCGACGAAATTGGCTGAGCTCGACGAAATTGGCTGAGGTCGACAAAATTGGCTGAGCTCGACAAGAAGGTGGCTGAAAACCTACAAACTCCCAAGGAAAAGAGAAAACATTAAAGGTATTAATAAATATATAAAGGAGGTCAAAATAGAGCTTTAAAAACATGATTTACATAATAAAAACCTGTAATTACCCTTGTTATTTAAACTACAAAACGTATTATCATGGACTTAGCCACTTTTCTGCTCATTTCTACTTAGATTATTATAGCATTAGCCTAACTCATAGCCTTTTGCTGTATGGCATTGAGTGAGTTGACTTCACTCAATGCCTATGGAATTAACCACTTTCTCATCATGCCACTACTTTGGCTTTGACTGTATAGGATTCACTCAGCGCTATAAGTCATCTTGCGTTGAGTGAGTCACCTTCACTCAATGCCTGTGGACATAGAGAGATTTCTGTCAACCCACATCTTAGGTAAGTGCCTGACTTGGCCTCTTAGGCTACCTGTCCCATCACTGTCAACTACAACTATATGTATATCATTGATAAGATTGACTTTCTCAAATCTAGGACATTATGGGCAATGGACCCTACAATATCCCCCTATTTGAGGATGTAAAAACTCTTAAGCAGCAAGTGAGTCAATGACATACACAGTACTAAGCTGCAATAGGAATAAAAACTAAATAACTGAGAAGTGATTTAAAGTTACCACACTTCCTTGCCTACAGAGTGGAACATCAGTGCACCTACTTCCCCTGAATTGCTGGTACCATACTTGAACATTAATCTGATCATCACTGCACCTATAATGTGGAACATCACTGCACCTACTTCCCATGAATTGTTGTTACCATACTTGAACATTAATCTAATCATCTGATCATCTTTTCCTCCCCCTTTTTGACTTCAGCAAATGGCTGGTAGGATTCTTATCATCTGCTCCCCCTCAAATAGGTAGCAATGAATTGCTAGAATTGTGCTTGACATGCTCCCCCTCAATTAGAGAATCTTCATTTTTAAAAGAAATATTCCATCTACAAAATACAAAATAGCTTGCAACAAGATGAGAGCAATTGAAGTTATATCAGGTTTAACATACCTAGCTCAAATTTGAAGGTGTTAAACTTTGCTTCATCTAGTGACTTAGTGAAGATATCAACCACTTTCTTGTCTGAGACAAACTCAAGGTTGATATCTTCACATTCCACATGCTCCCTAATGAAATGATATATAATCTCAATTTGCTTAGTCCTGCTATGGGAGACAGGATTCCTATCAATTGAAATAACATTTGTAGAATCACAGAAAAGATGACTTCTACTTATCAGAAGGTTGTAGTCCTGGAGCTGATGCTAGATCCATAACAACTGAGCACATAAGCTACCTGTTGAGATGTACTCTGACTCTGCAGTCTAAATTGCAACACTAGTTTGGTTATTGCTGCTCTATGAAACTAGCCTTCAACCTAGGAATTGATAGGTGCTAGAAGTGCTCTTCCTTTCCTTCTTGCAACCTGCAAAGTCTGCATCTTAATAGTCAGTTAGTTCAAATTTCCAATTCCTAGGGTACCATAGGACAAAATCTGGTGTGCCCTTAAGATACCTCAGAATTCTCTTTGCAACAGAGTAATGAGATTCTTTGGAGCAAGCTTGATACCTAGCAAAAACACATATATCATACATAATGTATAGCCTACTAGCAGTTAGATAAAAAAGGGAACCAATTACCCCCAATACAATGTCTCATCAACAGGTTTCTTTGCCTCATCTTTGTATATGGGCATACTTGATCCCATGGGAGTTCTCATGGTGGAGGAATTTTACATAATAAATTTCTTTATTAACTCCCTAGTGAACTTAGACTGGGATATGAACAAACCATCATAAGTCTGTCTTACTTGGAGACCTAAGAAGAACTTAAGTTCACCCATACTGCTCATCTAAAAATTCCCTTGAATAAGTTTAGCAAATTTCCTGCAGGGGTTATCATCAGTAGAACCAAAGATGATGTCATCTACATAGATCTGAACTTGGATGATCTTACCCTTAGATTCCCTTAGAAATATGGTATTATCTATCTCCCCCCTTGTGAATTTGTTCTCAAATAGGAAGCTAGACAAAGTCTCATACTATGCTCTAGGAGCTTGCTTTAGCCTATATAGAGCTTTCTTAAGTCTATTAATAGAATCAGGTGAGTAAGGAACTACAAAACCTGGAGGATGCTCAATATAGACTTCCTCTTTTAAGTCACCATTCAGGAAGGATGACTTCACATCCATCTGGTAGACTTTTAATCACTTATGTATAGCATATGCAAAGAACAGTCTGATGGCCTCCAATCTTACTACAGGGGCAAAAGTTTGATCAAAATCAATACCTTTTTCTTACTTGTACACCTTAGCCACTAGCCTTGCTTTGTGTAACACCACGAAACTCAAAAGAGTGACGGGTGGTGTTTTGAGACAAATCTGGGATTTGGTAGAGGTGACACGGCCTGGGACACGGGCGTATCCCAGGGCGTGTCAGTCACTCAAAGCCTTTCACTCAACGATCGTTGAGTGAGGACACGAGCGTGTCCGACACGGGCATGTCAAAATCGACACGGGCGTGTCAAATACCCATGTCCTGCTCGGGTCATTTGGCGAGTTGTGCTAAGGCAGCTGCACAGCCTAGGACACGGGCTTGTCCCAGGGCGTGTCTAGCACACGGCATGTGATACGGGCATGTCAAATGGCCGTGTGGTTCTCTGGTCGTTCTGGTCCTATGTCGATGGAGGCACACGCCCAGCTACACGGGCATGTACTGGCTGGCACGGGTGTGTCAAGCCTGACACGGGCGTGTTTAGTGCCCGTGTACTTTTCGGGACGCGACGATTTTGGTGTCTATTGAGGAACACGACCTTGTACACGGGCGTGTCGCAAGCCGTGTTCGGCCCAGGAAGTTTATTTTTGGGCAAAATCGCAGCCGTTCGTTTCCTTATTTTTGGATCTAATGGCTCGAATCTCTCCATGCTTGGGTTAAGGCTGGGATTGAGTGTTTAAACCCTCATTTCCTTTGGGTTCACTCTCTCACTAACTTCTAGAGGGAAGGGAGAGCAAGGAGGAAGAAGGAAGAGAAATCCGGTCGCCGGAGGAGATTCGGAGCGCCAAATTGCAAATCGAGCCCAGATTTGCGGAGGCAAGATCATCGCGGTGCTTTTCATCTGCGTAGTTTTCCATGGTGCTGAAGATAAATGCTAGGGTAACGATTCTCATCTAGAGCATGTGAAGCTCTTCTTCTTTTGCATAGGGAAAACCCTCTCCCGCGAGTGTGTGGTGAGTTGCAGTGTTCCTTGGGGTAGATATGTAAAGTCCCCCATGTTTGCATATAGAGTCCGAAATTGAAATAGACATAGGCATGGTGTGTGAAGCCTACCCGGGTTATGTACATTTTTTGATCGATTTACGGGTTACGAGGAAACTTAGCTCGCGCCGATGATTTTTAGTGTCATGGCAATGTGAGCAGCGAGTTGAGTGAAACTGTACCTGCTCTATGTGGTTCGGTTTTGTGGCCTGCCGTTTACATAGAGGGAGGGTATTCGGTTTAAGCCATGAAGACTTAATTGCTCACGAGTTTACCGTCCCGGGGACGGTGGTGGACCGAGTCCACCGTTTAAGTGCCCTGAGAGCACGGGGTGTGCAGCCGTGTGTGCTTACACCTGTGATGAATTGTGCTTAAATTATACTTTTGCAATCCTGTTTGTTTATACTAATACATGTGCAGGGAATAAGCTTTGCCTCCCCGAGTTTGGGGGCGAAATCGTTATAATTTGGTCAGCCTTAGCTGACCGTTATTCTTATTTGCCACCGTCATGGTGATTTGTGCTTGCAGGTGCTACGGAGCCGAGCGGTAAATAGCGGGCCAAAGCCCAAGTTACTGAGCCGTCCCTCGAAGGCCTCGTTTGTTTACTTATTTAAATCATGTGTGGCCGGCCTGCGAGCCGAAGTTTGTAAAACACTATTTATTTAAGTGAACTATTGTAAGGCCATAAGGCTAGTACATTTTGTGTATTTTGTACTTCATTCCTACTGGGTTTTGTAAGTGGAAATTCGTGCCTGTGGCTGGGTTCTTACTTATGCAACTTAATAAATTGCTTCCGCTAGATGCTCTGTGTAGGATGTGTGTATTGGTTGAATGGTTTCATTGAGTAACCCACCGGTCTGTTCGTCGTATATGGCATCGGGCCCCAGTCAGACCTACTGCTATATGTTATGTGACGGATAGGGGTGTTACAATTTGGTATCAGACTACCGGTTTCAGTCATGGTTAAATGAATTCGTGGACGAATTCACTTTAAGGGGTAGTGAGCAAATGTGTGTGCATCATCGTTATAACATGAAAAGAACCCATGAATGTCCACTTAGAAATGAAAATACACATGGTTGAGGAACCTGCATGTTACTATAATTGCGTTTTGTAATGTTGTTTGGTCGCTTAGCAGTGTTCTGTACGATTATAGGTTACCAGGAGTGGTGCTGGGACATCAGAACAGCAAGTTTCTTAGGCAAGCAGCACACCAAATGATGCGCCGACAACACCTCCTTCGGCTGAGACCATACGGTTGGTAGCGGAGGCTGTGTTTGCGATGATCAACGCTCAGCCTGCGAGGCAGGTGCAGTAGCCTGCCCCTGCTGTTGAGCAAGTACCGCTCCAAGCGGCGGAGCTAAGGATAGTGGAGCTGGTAGTAGTGGAGCCAGTGTTGCCTAGGAGAGAAACGGAGAAGCAACTTAAGCACCTGATGGGCTTCAATCCTCTAGTGTTCTCGGGGATGGGAACCCAAACCCAAGAAGATGATTGTCTCTCCAGGGTTAAGAGAGTGTTGATTGCTATTGAGATAGAAGAGTGGCAGAAGACCACAATTGCCACGTTCTTGTTGGATGGTGATGCAAGATTATGGTGGGAAGGCTTGGAGCTACACCATCTGAGGTGTAGGCAGTTGACTGATGTCTCGATTGAAGAATTTTTGCGACTATTCTTGGCTAGATACCTCCCCTTAGCTCAAAGGATAGAAATGGAAAATGAGTTCCAGAAGCTAGTGCAAGGTAAGAGCAGCGTGGATGACTATCTCCACGATTTTACTCGATTAAGTCGGTATGCAAGCGCTACATTCGATGATGAGGAGTGAAAGACCAACCGATTCTATGAAGGTCTAAGGGATGACTTGAGACTGCTACTATCGGGGCCGATGACGCAGGGTTTCCTTACCTTGGTCAATACGGCCCGGTCTATAGAGAAAGACATGAAGAATGTTTAGGAAAAGAAGGACTCCAGTGGTAGGAAGTCAGAATTCAAGGTGCCGAATTCAAAGTCTAGTTTTCGAAGGTGGAATAAGAAGGCTAGGACGTCGGGTCCAGCCCCTTCCTCAGGTTCTTCAGGGGAAACTAACTGAACCCCGGGCGCTTGCTTTACTTGTGGTAAGATGGGGCATTTTGCTCGTGACTTTTGGAGCGGACGTGCAAAGTCCGAGAGGAAGCAGGGAGCCACCTACGAAGAAAAGGTCAAGGCGATGGAGTCAACCACATCCCATTATGCTCCGACTCAACCAAGAGTCTATAATATGAACCAGCAGGAGGCCATCTAACAGACAGACGTGGTGATAGGTACGGTTTAAATTTATAGCAAGTTAGCTTTAAAATACTATTACCTAGAGCTTGTTAGCTTATTACTGTTTGTATAGGCTTTGTCTTGATTTGCGATAGTCCGGCAAGAGCACTATTCGATACGGGAGCTTCGCACTCCTTTTTGTCCAAAGGTTTCATATCGCGCATCGGAGTCCCTTCTTCGATGGCAAAGGACAAATTGGACGTGTTTCAGCAGAATGAGTGTTCTATGCAAGCAAACAGAGTTTGTGCCGTAAGGGTTCATATTGGAAGTCAGGAGTTCAACTTACTCGCGTCGTGAATGCCGCTTGTAGAGTTTCGACGTCATTTTTGGTATGGACTGGCTTTCAGAGCAGAAGGATTATATAGATTGCAACCGTAAGGAGGTCAAGCTGGGTGCTGGGCAGGAGACAACGTTTGCGGGATTGAAGGGGTCGAGCAAGACGTTGATGTATGCTCTTCAGGTGGTCAAGACAATGCGTGCTAGCGTAGAGATGTTCTTCACGCTAGTGGAGGCTGTAAATCCTAAACCCACTTTGGGTAGTATCCCAGTGGTATGTGAGTACCCCGACGTGTTCCCAGACAATCTTCCCGGAGCCCCACCGCAACGAGAGATCGATTTCACCGTCGAGCTAGTGCCAGGTGCCAAACCTGTGTCACACACTCCTTATAGGTTTGCGCCTAAGGAGATGGAAGAGCTAAAGGTTCTACTCGAAGAGTTGATAGAGCAAGGTTATGCGTCCAAGTTCGTTGCCTAGGAGTGCACCGGTCCTCTTTGTTAAGAAGAAGGACGGAAGTTTGCGGCTGTGTATCGACTATAGAGAACTGAACAAGTTAACGGAAAAGAACAAATACCTGATCCCAAGGATTGATGATCTTTTCGATCTGTTAGTCGGGTCCTCGGTATATTAAAAATTTGATCTGAAGTCCGGTTACTATCAGCTGAGGATAAGGGAGAGTGATATCCCAAAGACGACGTTCAACACGAGGTATGGGCATTTCGAGTTTACGGTCATGCCGTTTGGGCTGACTAATGCGCCATCAATATTCATGGATCTGATGAACAAGAACGTTCAGGGAGTACTTATACCATTTTGTGATCGTCTTTTTTGATGACATATTGGTGTACTCGCAGTGCGAAGAAGATCACTTCAAGCATCTGCATTTGGTTTTGGAGACGCTGAGTAGGAACAAACTATACGCAAAGTTCTCCAAATGCGAGTTCTTGTTTTCCTCAGTGGCGTTCCTTGGTCACATAGTCAGTGATGAAGGGATTGTGGTAGATCCGACGAAGATTGTTGCGATATGAGAGTGGCCTGTGTTATTTTCGGTAGTGGAAGTCCGGAGTTTTTTGGGGCTTACCGGCTATTACAGGCACTTCATGGACAACTTCTCATGTATAGCGTTACCTCTCACGACGTTGACAAGGAAATATCAGAAGTTTGTATGGACGCATGAGTTTGCGCAAGCGTTCGAAGAGTTGGTTGACCACAGCGCCAGTGCTAAGTTTGTCGAGTGGGACAGAAGGTTTTGAGATATACAGCGATGCCTCAGGCAGTGATTTGGGATGCGTGCTACTGCAACATGGTAGTGTTATTGCGTATGTCTCACGTCAGCTGAAAGTGCACGAAAGGAATTATCTTGTCCACGACTTAGAGTTAACAGCCGTGATTTTTGCACTAAAGCTGTGGATGCACTATTTGTACGGCGTAAAGGTCGGTATTTATACCGACCACAAGAGCCTGAAATACCTGTTGGATCAGAAGGATCTGAACATGAGGCAGTGGAGATGGATGGAGTTCCTGGGGGACTATACGTTCAAAATTCATTATGTGGGCGGGAAAGGTAATGCAGTTGCAGATGCGTTGAGTCGCAGGGCTCCCGCCAAAGCCAACTGGTTGTCGATTCATGATGAACGGTTGATTCAGGAGTTAGAGGCGTTAGACATCTGTTGTGTTGACAAGCAGACTAGCGCCGAAGCGTTGTTGAACTGGACGGAAGTTCAGTATGACCTGGCTGATCGGATTCGGCAGGCTATTGAATTGGATATCAGCATGAAGGAGATCATGGATGCAGCTTCGGATGTGTCAAATTCCCAGTTTTCAGTTGAAGATGGACTGCTATTGAAGGAACGTCGTCTGTGCATCCCAAACGTGGGAAATCTACGGGCAGAGTTGATGTATGAGGCTCATCATACCAAGTACTCAATCCACCCAGGGAGCACGAAGATGTACAGAGATCTAAAGAAGATGTTCTGGTGGCCAGGACTCAAGAAGGATGTGGCACTATTTGTGACTAAATGTCAGACTTGCGCCTTAGTGAAGGCAGAGTTCTAAAAGCCAGGGGGTTTCTTGAAATCTTTGCCTATTCCGGAGTGAAAGTTCGACGACATTTTGATGGACTTTGTGCATTGCTTGCCAAGGTCGCAGAAGGGTAACGACGCCATCTAGATGATCGTAGATTGGTTAGCAAAGGTATCGCACTTCATTCCGCATAGGAAGGATAATTCAGTGGAGAAGCCGGCGAAGCTGTATGTGGATAGAATAGTAGGACTACACGGTGTGCCCCGAAGCATAGTGAGCGATAGAGATGGGCGATTTATGTCCAATGACTAGAGGTTGGTGCAGCAAATGCTGGGGACTAAGTTGAAGTTCAGCACAACCTTTCATCTACAGACGGATGGGCAGACCGAGAGGGTCAACAGGACGATGGAGGATATGCTTCGCATGTGCGTTCTGGACTTCGGAAAGCAGTGGGAAGACCATCTATATTTGGTGGAGTTTGAGTACAATAATAGCTACCAAGCAGGCATACAAATGGCGCCCTTCAAGGCCTTATATGGTAGAAAGTGTCGCACGCCATTATCGCGGCTAGAAATGGGTGAGGCAAGGTTGTACAAAAAGCAAGATGTGGAAAGCACTACTTAATTGGTACGAACCATTCGGGAGAATTTGCTGATCGCTCAGGATAGGCAAGCTAAATACTACAATGCCAAGCACCGGAACGTGGAGTTCACGGTTGGCGATTGGGTGTATCTAAAGTTAAAGCCGTTCAAGGGTGTTTACGGGTACGACGCTTGAAGAAGCTGAGCCCGAGGTACCTTGGCCCATTTGAGGTCCTAGAGCGGATCGGTGAAGCGGCTTACCGTCTGAAGCTATCAGTGGAGTAAAGTGGTCTACACGATGTATTCCACATTTCAGTGTTGTAGAAGGCAGTGCTAGAGACTTTGTAGGTGATCACAGTTGATCAAGTATCGGTGGACGAAGGGTTGACAACTAGGGTCAAGCCCGTTTGTATTGAGGACTCTGAATTCAAGCGACTTCGTAACAAGGAGATCAGAATGGTCAAGGTCCATTGGGAAAATTACGGTCGTGAGGAGCTCTCTTGGGAATGGGTGCAGACCATGCTTGAGGAGTACCCAGAGTTATTTCACTCAGGTACCGCTTTTGGTTTTTTGTTTTCTTTTCCTTTGGTAATTTCGTGGACAAAATTCTTTTAAGAGGGAGAGAGTTGTAACGCCCCGAAACTCAAAAGAGTGACAGGTGGTGTATTGAGCCAAATCTGGGATTTGGTAGAGGTGATACGGCCTGGGACACGGGCATGTACCAGGGTGTGTCAGTCACTCAAAGCCTTTCACTGAACGATCGTTGAGTGAGGACACGGGCGTGTCCGACATAGGCGTGTCAAAATCGACACGGGCTTGTCCAATACCCGTGTCCTGCTCGAGTCTCTTGGCAAGTTGTGCCAAGGCAGCTACATGGCCTGGGACACGGGCGTGTCCCAGGGCATGTCTAGCATATGACATGTGACACGGGCGTGTCACATGGCCGTGTCGTGCTCTAGTCGTTCTAGTCCTGTGTCGATGGAGGCACACGCCCAGCTACACAGGCGTGTACTGGCTGACACGTGCGTATCAAGCCTGACACGAGCGTGTTGAGTGCCCGTATTCTTATCGGGACGCGAAGGTTTTGGTGTTGATTGAGGAACACGACCTTAGACACGGGCGTGTCGCAAGCCGTGTTCGGCCCAAGAAGTTTATTTTTGGGCCAAATTGCAGCCGTTCGTTTCCTTATTTTCTAATCTAACGGCTCGAATCTTTCCATGCTAGTGTTAAGGTCGGGATTGAGTGTTTAAAACCTCATTTCTTTTGGGTTCACTCTCTCACTAACTTCTAGAGAGAAGGGAGAGCAAGGAGGAAGAAAGAAGAGAGATCCGGTCACCGGAGGAGATTCGGAGCGCCAAATCGCAAATCGAGCCCAGATCTGCGAAGGCAAGATCATCGCGGTGCTTTTCATCCGCGTAGTTTTCCATGGCGCTGAAGAGAAATGCTAGGGTAACGATTCTCATCTTGAGCATGTGAAGCTCTTCTTCTTTTGCATAGGGAAAACCCTCTCCCGCAAGTGTGCGATGAGTTCCAGTGTTCCTTGGGGTAGATATGTAAAGTCCCCCTTGTTTGCACATAGAGTCCGAAATCGAAACGGACATAGGCATGGTGTGTGAAGCCTACCCGGACATGTTGGTCTGGATTAGTGATGATTTGCTATGCATGATTAGCCGGAGAAGACTCCGTGCCTTTGGTTGTTTTCGGGTTTCTACGTGGTAGATTACCGTAGGGATCCTTGGGGATTTACCCCAAGGAGCACCCAAAAATCTGGGCAGAAGCGTGATTCTGCAATTGTTAATTGCCCGGGAGCCATCATGGTACATAACTGGGTTATGTACGTTGTTTGATCGATTTACGTGTTACGTGGAAACTTAGCTCGTGCCGACGATTTTTAGTGTTGTGGCAGTGTGAGCAACGAGTTGAGTGAAACCGTACCTGCTCTATGTGGTTCGGTTTAGTGGTCTGCCAATGGCATAGAGGGAGGGTCTTTGGCTTAAGCAATGAAGACTTAATTGCTCACGAGATTGCCATTCTAGGGATGGTGGTGGACCGAGTCCACCGTGTAAGTGCCCTGAGAGCACGTGGTGTGCAGCTGTGTGTGCTTACACCTGTTATGAAGTGTACTTAAATTGTACTTTTGCAATCCTGTTTGTTTATACTAATACATGTGCAGGGAAGAAGCTTTGCCGCCCCGAGTTTGGGGGCGGAATCATTTTAATTTGTTCATCCTTAGCTTACTGTTATTCTTGTTTGCCACCGTTGCGGTGATTTGTGCTTGCAGGTGCTGCGGAGCCGAGAGACAAATAACGGGCCAAAGCCCAAGTTGCTGAGCCGGCCCTCGAAGGCCTCGCTTGTTTACTTATTTAAATCATGTGTGGCCGGCCTGCGAGCCGAAGTTTGTAAAACACTATTTATTTACGTGAACTGTTGTAAGGCCATAAGTCCAGAACATTTTGTGTATTTTGTACTTCATTCCTACTGGGTTTTGTTAGTGGACATTCGTGCCTGTGGCTGGGTTCTTACTTGTGCAACTTAATAAATTGCTTCCGCTAGATGCTCTGTGTAGGACGTATGTATTGGTTGAATGGTTTCATTGAGTAACCCACCAGTCTGTCCGTGGTATATGGCATCGGACCCTGACCGGAACTACTGCTATATGCTATGTGACGGATAGGGGTGTTACACTTTGTTCTTGATTATAATGCCATTTTCATCAAGCTTATTTTTGTAGATCCTCTTGACTCCAATGACATTATGTCCTTGTGGTCTGGGGACCAGCTTCTAGACCTTGCATCTTTTGAATTGGTTCAGTTCCTCTTGTATAGCCAATATCCAAAATTGATCTATGTTGGCTTCTTCAAACTTCTTTGGCTCCACCTTTGCTAGGAAACTGGCATACATAACTGTATTCAGATTCTTGCTTCTGGTCACTACACCTTGGCTAGCTTCACCAATGATTTGGTGTGCAGGATGTTCTCTCAAATGTCTGATTGCAGGAGGCAATCTTCTTTCAGCAACTGCTTCAGGAATAGCTCCTTGCTGATCATTGTCTTCTGCAAGTGTGTTTGGTGGACCTCCTGGAATATCCACTTCAGCTTGCATCTCTGGAGCTTCATCTTTTATGGTTAGCTTTTCCATAAACATTTTTGTATCTATAGTACTAGAAGAGGAGCTTGGTAGCTCAATCTAAATCATGGTAGACTCATCAAAAACTACAACTTGGCTTGTTAAGTTGTAGGTCCTATAATCTTTGCTATGGTTGTTATACCCAACAAAAATACCATCAAAAGGCTTGGCAAAAAACTTAGTTATATAGGATTTTCCATTATGAAGTTTATAACACTTATTACCAAAGATTCTGAGATAGCTCAAGTTTGGTTTTTCTGCCTTTCAAGATCTCATAGGGAGTTTTCTTGTGGCACTTGGTGATAGAGGCCCTGTTAAGGACATGACATGCAGTGTTGACTTCCTCAGCCTAGAAATATTCTGGGAGGGATGTGTCATTCAGTAGAGTCCTCCCAGCCTCTATGAGAGTTCTATTTTTCTTCTCAAAAATCCCATTTTGTTGGAGTATTCTAGGTGAAGAGAATTCTTGATGAATCCCATGCTCTTCATAGAAACTTGTCATGCTATCAGACTGGAACTATGTCCCATGGTCACTTCTGATTTTGACTACAGAGCTGTTGAACTCATTCTGAATTTGCTTGAAAAACTTAATGAAGATATCAAGGGTTTCATTTTTTCTCTTGAGGAAAAACACCCAAGAAAACCTTGAAAAGTCATCAACCACCACAAGGGTGTATACCTTCCTATCAAGACTTTGAACTGGCATATGACCAAACAAGTCCATATGCAGGAGGTATAGGCACCTCATAGAATCTTTGGTCCCAATGCCCTTGAAGGAAGCTTTTGTTTGCTTGCCCTTCTGACAAGAAAACATATGCCCTCCTTGGAGCACTTCACAGTGGGACCATTCCTAACTTGCTCTTGACTAAAGAGCTTACCAATAGTCTTGTAATTTACATGGGCTAGCCTCTTATGCCAAAGGACACAATATGAGGATTTCTCATTTTCCACAAGACAGATAAGAGAGTCTGTATCTAAACAAAGAAAGTTTAAGCAATAAACATTTCCACTCCTAGTGCCTATCAAAATGATCTCTGTCACTTGACCTCCTAATTAGGAACTCATCCTTGTGGAAGACAATAACATAACCAATATCAGAGAGTTGGATTATTCTTATAAGGTTGTGTTGCAACCCTTCAACATAAGCCAATTTAGTGATGGTGACTATGCCATTAGTGATCTTACCATAGCCTCTTGTTACCCCTCTATTTGAACCACCAAAGATAACCTTGGGTCCATCTTTCACTGGAGTGTAATCTTTTAAGTTGCTCCTTATCCCAGTCATGTGCCTGGAATAACCACTGTCCAAGTACCATATTGGAGTTTGGGCCATTTGAGTTTTTTCATGAGCTGCCATAAAGGCACTCACCCGGCTAGAACTTTCACCATGGTAATGAACATCTTTGTTCACCCCCGAAGGAATAACAATTCTCCCAGTGTCTACAGGAGCTTTATTGGTCAAACCTGTTAGAAGGTAATAAAACTTTTCAAAAAAGAATGGGAGGCTTGGAAGTAATATGCTGAGCTGGAGCTTTGACCTTCCTTTTGGAAGGAACAACTCTTATGCTTCCCTTGAATCCCAACCCCTTCTTACCATTTTTAGAGGAGAAGGTGTCTATCAAAGGGAGTACTGTACTTGGCTTAAAATAGCTAGCCATTATTCTTTTCTCCTTCTCAAGCCTCTCTTCAAGTTCCCTGATGAGATAATTCTTGTGCTAGATGGAGGCTATCTGGATGTCCAAGTGGGACTTCATTTGGCTTATTTCCCTAGCTTTTTGAACCAGCAGATTAGCTGTTACAGTCTGCTGGGCAACTGCAAGCTTAAGAGATGAAATCTCTTTAGCTTCCTTCTTAGACAACTTCTTGACCTTCTTAAAGGAATAAAGAAGTTCTCTATACTTGTCAATCAGTTGATTGACATCTCCTTTAGATCCAGAATCTTATTCACCCCTGGGTGAAGAGGTTTCTGAATAAGGACTGGTCTCATACCCATACATAGAAATAGAATCAGGTAAAAAATGTATCTTGCGTGGACCAGGCAGATCCTGGTTGGCTTCTTCATCTGTCATTGCCATCATCCCTCTGCAGTTGTGGACATCATCTTCATCCACCTATGAATCACTGTCTAACAGTGTTAGAGGGGCCCTTATACCTATCCTTACTAAGGGACATACTTCCTCTGCTGATGCAGTTACATTATTAGAAGCAGCAGCAATAATTAACCCAATGTAGGCTTCCTCTTCTTCAGACTTAGATGATGATGAGTCTGTCAAGCTCTTTTCTTTCTTAGTAATGAATTTCTTCTCCTTTTTACCTTTGTACTAATGCTACTTCTTCTCCTCGACCTCCTTCCTCTTCACCAGCCAGTCAGCTATCATATGCCCAGGTTTACTGCAATAGTAGCAAACTAATTTAGAAGAGTTATATTTATTAGGTTTGGAATCATACCTATCATCCTTGGAGTGATTCTTCCTGTGATGAGTGGAGTTGGAAGGCCTCTTCTTCCAATGCTTCTTCTTCATCAACCTCTGGAGTTTCCTAGAGAAAGATGCACAATCCTCATCAGACATGCTGCTATTTGATAATTGTGATTCTTAGTTGTCTGGCACAGAAGGTCTTCTTGGAGGAGAGGGAATCCTCTCCTTTCCCTTTCTGGTGCTTTCTGCTCTGAAGGCCAGGGACATTTCCTTGGCTAGGGATTTGTTGGTGGCCTCCTCCACTTTTCTGGCAGCTAGCTATATCTCATAGGAAAGCAACTTTCCAAATAATGTTTTGGGAGGAGTTTCAGCAAGCTTAGCCAGCACAGATCTTAGTATCCTAGTCTCTAGTGAGAGATCTGAGAAACTTGTCATTTATTTTATAATTATTGAAGAACCTCTCATAGGTCTTCAACTCATTTATGATCCTAAAAAATCTTTTATAGCAAGCAGCTATGTTCTCTTTCAAGTTTTGCCTGAAAGCCTCATACTCCTGGTTGAACAGAGACTTCTTATCATCCCTTACTTCTTCAGTCCCCTCCATGTAGACCACAACTGTGTCTCATATATCTTTGGAGGTCTGGCAGTGAACCAAATTCTGAAGAGTTGAATCATCAATTGCACTTACAATGATGTTCTGGGCTCTCTTGTCCAATGCAGTCATCATGACCTCATCCTTGGTCATTTCTGAATAAGTCTTAGGAGTCTGGACTTGGCATCCAAAACAGAGACCATCATGGGAATGAAGGGTCCTTATTTGACAGTCACAAAGATTCTAGGGTCAGAGGCTTCCATGAATAGCCAGACCCTCTCCTTCCAGATTCCAAAGTTCTCCTTTCTGTAGATGGGGAGTTTCATGGAACCTAGCTCCTTATGATTCTCTACAGAACCCATAATCACTTCACTGTAGCTATCTTTGGAGATCACTTAGATTTTTAAATCCCCTTTTTTGAGCAACCTCCCTCTGATACCAATTGAAAGCCTTTGTTTTCAAGGTAGCTTACAACCTAGGGGGTGAATAGTTTGTCTCACTATTATTTTTAACTTTTAATTTTATCTTCTCTAGAGCTTTGTGTGTTGGCAGTGATTTGCTTTTAAGTACCTGCACAAAGACACCATAGAAAAGTATACACAGATTTATAGTGGTTACCCAACTTTTGGGTACATCCACTCTCCTCCCACCTTGCCAACTTCCTGTTAGTCAAGGCACTTCTCCAAAACTTTGCTCCACAGAGCTTACACCTCAGATCCCTCAGGATCTTTCAGTTTCCTCCAAAATCTACACCTCATCCACAAGGGCCTAAAACTCAATGGTCAGCAAAGCACCTACCTCAGGCCAAAGCCCCTACACTCAGGCTCGGAGGACAACCCTACCTCAGATCCACTAGGTATCCTACCTCAGAGAGTATTCCTCTCCTACAACTCAGTGATCAATTGACCACCTACCTCAGATCCAAACTAGATCCTACAGTACAGGCAAATTTGCCTTACCTCAGGCTCAGAGAGCCCTACAACTCAGATCCAAAAGGATCCTACTGGAGTGAAGTATATTTATATCTATCACAGAGAAATTTCTCTATGATAGCTCCTTGAGCTGAGTTATCTTAGCTAAAACTTTCTTCACAGCTACAATGATCTTGAGGTGGAAGTAACTAGCATTAAACTGCTTTGCTTCCTCTTCCTTCCTAGGACAGAATCAGCTACTTTATTCTTCCTTCTTCTCAGCTTCAGAAGTAGATCTTTAGATTTGGGCTTGCTGAGCTGAGAAGAAACTTGATCTACAGAGACTTCTTCCTTATTTCTACTTCTCCCTCAGAAGGAATGCCTTCTTATCTTGCTGGTGTTAATGAAGAAGACACACAACTAACTAAACTTTTTGTAGGGAGACTTCAAGCTTTTACATGCAGTAATGGCGAGGAAGAGGAAGTCCAGACGCAACCTTTTTTAAGATGATAAAGCGCTAAAAGTTTTCTTGTGTCTTGGACCATTTATTCCTTTTGTAGTTGATAGTGCATTTTGTAGTCTAAACTTTTAGGAATTTTTAGTTCTTTTTGTAATTGAATCATGTTTTCAAAGATTTATTTTGAAATCCTTTTGTATATAATTAAAAGCCACTAATGTTTTCTCTTTTCTTTGCAGGTTTGCAGTTTTTCAGCCAGGATTCGTCAAGCTGAGAATTCCTCGATCAAGCATTCGTCGAACGCCTCTTCTGCATTCGACGAACTCTTCCTAGTTAAAAGAAATCTGCCTTCATCCACCATTCGTCAAACACCTCCCTTCTGCGTTCGACGAATTCTTCCAATTCGTTGAACACGCCTTCTCCTTTCTTCGTTCGACAAATTCTTCCCAATTTTTCGAACGCCCCTTCTCCTCTTATCCATTCGACGAATTCTTCCCTTCTTTGTCGAGCTCCCTTCTCCGTTCGATGAATCCTTCTCCGTTTGATGAATTCTTCCCTTCTTCGTCAAACTCCTCCCGCTTCTTCCCTTCTTCATCGAACTCCTCCTGCACGAACTCTTCGCGGTTCGTCGAGCCCTCCCTGCATAAAGCCTACTGCCAGAGAACAAGTCCCGCTATTCCACAAAGCCTGCTTCCGCCATTAGTGCATGTCTCCTGTACCGAGGCAATCATCATTTCCCTCCAGATTTCGTACCGAGGTCAACCTCCGTGCATGACAGGAAGCGTGAGCATGTACTTCTCTTTGAAACTTCTATAAATTGAGCTCCACCCCGTTATGTTTTGAACATAGAAATTTTTGAGAGGGGAAGTGTTGCCATTTTCAGCTCTTTCTTAGTATTCTTCCTCTCTCCATTTCTCATTTTAGCCTTTTTTAATTCTTTTTTATTTATACTCTTTTGTAATAGTTCTTGTAATTTCTTTAGTAGTTTACTGTTAATGCTAGCCTAGTTTTCAGTCCATGCAAGTGTAATAGTCTTTTATTTCAAGTTGTAAGCTCTCTTTGAATTAATATAAAGTGTGTTTATTTTTATTTGTCTCCATTTTGTCACCATGCACTCCTACTCATCTTTCTTCCTCCACTTCACCATGAGTAACTAATCCTCCTAGTACTCGATCTTGATGATCCGAGGCTTGAGTTGATTTAGTTATGATGCGTTAGTTTACCTTTTTCTTTTTAGGGTTTAGGACTTAGATTTACTCTTGAATAATCTTGTTTGGAGATATATCATCGATATATATTTTCCATTTTTGTTTTCACTCTTAGCTAGCCGAGAGGCTTGTAGCTTAGATTGAACACTCAAGAGTAAAGAGAGTTGCACGCACCCCTCGAGAGAGGCAAACGTTAAATCTCCCGAATTGGAGTGAAATCGAATAGTTGGGTTCACCGCATAAAGCGAGCTTTAGGTCTCCGATTTGGACGAGTGTTCGGTCGGACCTTCCTAAACTCAGTTGGGCACGACTTTGAGAGAAGCGTGTTCAAGCTTTGGGAACCTCAACGGTCAAGGAGCTTTACCCTATTATGCTTAGGTTTATTATCGCGTCTTTAATCAACTTTTGCCGAGGTGATTCTCGATCGAGTGCTTTTCTATTTCATCGTTTCAACCCCTCGTTGTGATCGCTTTTAATAGATCTTTATTTAACTGCATATAGTTCTATTTTTTGCACAATAATTTTTTTTCTTAATTGCAATATTTCTTTTCTTTATTTAACTTTTCTTAAAAAATTTCTTTCGATAAGATAATGGTCTTCGTGTGAGTAAGACTACTCAAAAGTTCCGGATCATAATACGACACTTTTGTCCCCTACCTATAATTCGATAGGTATACTTGCTTAGTTGGATTGCTAGTTCGATTCTTATTCTCTTCACGATTAGTAGACACCAAGTTTTATCATCGTTGTCGGGGACCAACTTTTGTTGATAATTTTAAATCACGAACATATTACTCTTATTATTTCTCTTTCTCTCCCTCTTTCTTAAAATTTAAAAAAATTCAAAAAACATATTAACGCTCTTAATAGAAACCCACTTCACAAATTTTCTACACCACCTAACTCTCTCGAAAAGGGCATTATGGCTTAAATACCACTATCTTGTCTAGTACCTTGCCAACCCTTTATCGGGTAGCCCTTGGGAAGTTCGGGAGTTAAAATATTAAAAAAAAATCAATTTCAAAAAAGTAACTCTTTTTCTAGTTTGTTTTTCTCTTTCTTCATCTTCTCTTCTGCTAGTGCATGACCCGTGGAAATCCGTCGGATATTTTGGACTTGGACCACGAAATTGAGAGTACTCTTCGGAGAAGATCGCGATTTCAAGGTCCTACTCTCCAACTACTGATTGAGGATTCCGAGTCTATTTCTACTATAAGAATGAAAGAGCCCATTATGGACGAAGCCCTACATAGACATATGTCCTATTATGCATGGCCGAATCTAGAGGGTACTGAATCAAGCATAGTTTGCCCTGCTATAGCTAATAATAATTTTGAACTTAAGCCTAACATAGTTCAAATGGTGCAACAGTATGTGCAATATGATGGACTTCAAGATGAAGATCCGAACGCGCATATAGCTAACTTTCTTGAGATTTGTGACACCTTCAAGATTAATGGTGTCACAAATGATGCTATTAGGCTAAGAATCTTCCCTTTCTCCCTAAGAACCAAGGCTAAGCAATGGCTGAACACTCTACCAAAAAATAGCATCACCACCTGGAATCAACTAACTGAAAAATTTCTGGCGAAGTATTTTCTGCCAGCTAAAACGGCAAAACATAGGAATGATATTTCTGCATTTGGACAAATAGATTCTGAAACTTTATATGGAACCTAGGAAAGATTTAAAGAACTCTAAAGACGATTCCCCCATCACGCGCTGCCTGTATGGTTGCAAGTGCAGACATTTTACAATGGGCTAAATCATAGCACAAAGCAAATGATAGACGCAGCTTCCGGTGGTACCTTAAACTACAAAACCCCGGAAGCAGCTTTTGAGCTTTTCGAGGACATGGACATGAGAACATATCAGTGGAATTTTCCTAGGTCCCGCCCAAACAAACCTGCAGGAATATTTGTAGTGTACAATGTCTCCCAGCTAGCTCTGTAAGTGGAAATTTTAAGCAAGAAGATAACGGAGATGACTGCTGCCTCCGCCCCTCAGGTATGGGAATCTGCAACTGCTGCCCCCGAACAATTAGATTATGCTAATAATATGCTGAGAAATGCTTTTCATAATTTTTCTGCTGCTAGTTTTCCCGCGCTGGGCATTGCTTTTCCGAATAATTATAATCCTGCTTTATGAAACCTGCCTAATTTTCGTGGAGTAACCCTTCGAATGCAATGCGCCCGCCGCCAAAAAATGATTTTTCTGCACCACCTCCACCTCTTCAAAATTATCCAAAACCTCCAAGCTTGGAGGAGTTACTTTCTAAATATATAAACACAAATGACGCTACTATAAGAACCTTAGCCAGAAGTGTTAAAAGTTTAGAGAATCAAGTAAGACAACTCGCGAAAATTATATCTGAGCGACCTGCTGGGTCTCTTCCTACCAATACCGAGCCTAACCCAAGAAAGCAAGCGAAAGCTATAAATCTTCAGAGTGGGAAGAAAGTTTCTGGTATTGTTAATGAAGAGCCCAAGGCAAGCTCCGCCACCATTTTAAAATTTCCATCCTCTGTTGAAAAAGAAGTTATCACCCCTCCCTCTATTGTAGAGAAAGACCTCACTCCACCACCCATCTTTAAAAATTATCCATCTCCACCATACCCTTTTGAACTTAACAAACAATTTCAGGATGATCAATACTCCCGCTTCCTAGAAATATTAAAGGAAATCCACATAAATCTTCTGATAGTTTAACTTTCAAGGCAGCCTAAACACCTAGAGGGGGGGGGGTGAATAGGTTCTACTTCTCTTATAAAAACTTCTAGGCAGAATTCAATTCAATTGCTAACACAATTTACACAGCAATCACAGAAAATAAAACATCACAGATTGCACAATATTTTATAGTGGTTCCCCAAGGTTTGGGTACATCCACTTTCCCCCTTCACCTATCTAGCAGTATGCTAGATTCGGCCAAACTTCCACTTATCTCAGATCAACAGATCCTACAACTCAGAACCCAACTGGTTCCTACAACTCAGGCACAACTGCCCTACCTCAGCCTTACCCCAAGGCCTACAACTCAGAGAATATCCTTCTCCTACACTCAGGCAAACAACCCTACCACTCAGAGTTCAACACTCCTACACTCAGCCTTTATAACATAGGCTTACAACTCAGATCTGTGTAAACAGATCCTACAGAAATATAGAAAAGATTATTAAACTGTCTTGCCAAAGTTGAGAGAGAAAAGGCCAAGACAATTCTTGATCAGCTGATGCAATCAACTGTATCTGAGCCTTCTTCAAAGCTTCTTGAAAATGTACTTAGCTGAGTTGATTCCAAACATCTTCTTGAGAATCCACTGGGGGTTTCTTTCTTCTACTTCTAATTCTGGCTTGACCTCTCTCTATCCAGCACTTTGAAAGATTCTTCTGAATTCTGATTAGAACTCTTCTTAGATCTATCCTTAGATAGTCTTCTTAGATCTCCCGGAGAAGATCTTCTTAAGTGACTAACACTTTCTTGAAATGAATTGGATTGTGATCCTTCTCTTCCTTTTTGATTCAAAGTTATTCAAAAAGGACTATCTGTTATCGTTTTGTTCTCCTTCTGAATCAGTCTATTTATAGACATTTTTCATGGTAACCGGCTGATCCGGTTTCTAACCGTTTTCTGACAAGTCTGACAGCTTCAGTTAACCGGTGGTAACCCACAGCTGTCAAGTCCTCAAACAAGTCCTGTGCCTTAGTCTTGAACCACAAGTTGTTGACACAGTCTGTCAGAAAGTGTCGAGACCATCTGTCTAACTGTGTCGACACAATTGACTTTGGTGTCGACGCAGTCTTCAGTGATGTTGACTAAGTTGCCTTTGAGTCGACACAGCTTCTTCTGAAAATAACTTGGTCTTAACTCTTCAGTGTGTCGACACAAGTCCTGTGTGTCGACACAGTTGTTGTAGAATTATAACTTAGTAAGTGTCGACTTAGCCTTCAGGTGTCGACACATTCTGCTTTAATGTGTCGACTTAATAACATTGTGTCAACACATTCTGCTGGTGTCGACAAACTTGAGGTCGACTATTTTCTTCTGTGTCGACACATTCAGCTGATGTCGACAATCTTGAGATCGACTATATTCTTCTGTGTCGACACATTCTCCCAATGTTGAGGTCGACGCTTTTCTTCTGTGTCGACACAAATTCCCAGAGTTGTGTCGACTCTTTTCTTCTGTGTCGACACAAATTCCCAGTGATGTGTCGACTTACTTCTTCTGTGTCGACACTTTTTCCCAGTGTAGTTGTAGACTAACTGCTATGTGTCGACACTGCTTCCCAGTGTTGTGTCGACTCTTTTCTTCTGTGTGTCGACACTGCTTCCTCTGTGTCGACACTTGGACTTAGAATTTTTCTGCATACTTTATCAATTCTTCACCTGCACATGTCAACTTAAAACAACATCAAATACACCTTGATGTATATCATTGAGCTAGGTTGGGCTTCTTCAAATCAGGTACACATTTTCCAATGTACCCAACAATCTCCCCCTATTTGGAGAAGTCATAACCCCTATAGCCAATGATATACACCATTTATAAATAGTACTAAATGATGATTAATGACATAACAGGAATACTTAATATAAACAACACATAAAAAACAATTCACCACAGAATGCACATTATAATATGCCAAACAACATTTTGTTTATAACTGGGTAATGTTTGATTATAATGTTTTACATTTAATGATTACATCACAAGATTACAAAACACTATAGAAGAACTTAAAACATAATCAGGATTGATCAGACTCTCTAATTATAATCCCTTTGCCAGATTGAATTGTAGCTGTCACAGGAGCTTCTGATTCTTCAGCTATCTTCTTTCCTTTAAGATCAGCTTTCTTCTGAGCTTCTTCCTTGATCCTTTGCCTTTCAAAATAATGAAAAGGCTTAGGGAAGTATTTGCTTGGCTCCTTAGCATCAGATGGCAGTCTTCCCAGCTTGGCTTTCCTTCTGAATTGTACTATTGCTTCTTGTCTTGCCTCATACTTCTGCCATTCTATTTCATTGTACCACTTGCCTCTCTCATGAACTTTATCTTGTACAGCTTTCCATGCAGTGAGTATTATGTTCCTTGAAGTAGGACTCCACTGCTCATAATCTGGCTTCAGTACAGCCTGCTCTCTGAATTTCCTCTTTGCTACTAGAGCATCTTGCTGTTCTTTTAGAGTAGCCTCAGGCTTATCAACCTTTCCAAAGACAATATTAGTAACCTCCTTTGGAGGACTATACATTCCTTGAACCTTCTGATCAATCATGTCAAAATCTGGAGGGGGGTAAATGACTTGGGCAACCTCAGGTTGAGTGCCTTCAAGTAGATTTGATTGTATTCCTGATTCAGCTACCATAGCATCATCACACAATGGGGGATATCCCAAAGTGGCTCGAATGCTATTGGTCACCCATTTGGAGTGCTCTGAGCCTGCATAAATTAGCATCCTCTCCCCCTTTATGGCTTCTCTAGATACATGATCTCTTAGATCTTCCTTTTGAAATCGAATTTGTCCATCCAAATAATTCACACCCTCTTTGAAAAATGGTCTTAACTTTTGAAGCTTGTCAGATATTTCTTTTTGAGAGGTTGTGATGGCAGTCTTAACAGATGCAATGGCAGCTTGAAAATTCTTATCAAATTCTTCCCTTTCTTTGGCTCTATCGGCAGGCAGACCTGGAACAATCTTCTTGACCTCCTCAATAATCTCATTATGAGATTCAGTTAAATTCTCATTCATTCTGATCTGATTTTCCAAAGCATAACTTTGCTTCAAAGCAATATCATCCACCTTTGTAGTAATAGCCTCCTGTTGTTTAGCTAGATAAACCACAGCATTGCCACCCTTGTGGAAGCAATCTGTCATTTCAGTTTTATGCAAGTTGACCTGAAACTGGATGGACTTGATATCCTGAGCTAAGTCAAACTGAAGGGACTTGCTATTCTCATCAACATACTTTTCCATAGCCAACCTTTGTTCATCCAATTTTACTTGTAGATCTATCATAAATTTGTTGTAATCAAAGGCTGGAGATACTTGTAGAGGTGTGGTCTGTAAAGCCTGCTTATAATTCTTGCTTCTTCTCTTGAAGACAACAAGTTTTCTTTTCTTTGCCACCCTGGCATCTTCAGTTTCTGTTTCAGATGAAGTATCTACATGAATTCTTTCTTGAGGATGATGAATTGTATCTGTTCCAGGGGTCTGTTGCTCAGCTTCAACATCCACTGGCTCACCCTCAACTTGTGGCTCAACTGCAGCTTCCTGATCAATGTCCATACCTATGGACTTCTCAATATCTGGTCCACCTCCTACTTTATCAGCAGTAGTATCAATATCTGGGAACAACTCTTCCATAGTAAATTCTAGTTGAGCTGTAACTTCTGCAGTAGTTAAATCTTGAGACAAGTTTAACTGTGCTTCCTCTTGTACTTGCACTTCAGTATTTGTAGTATCTGGAGTAGGAGTGGACACCAGCTCCCTCTGAACCTGTACAGGAATAAGAATATGAGCAATGTCTTTTATAGTAAAATACATTAGCTCCCCCTATACCTGAGCAGGAGTAGATACCTTTGGAGCAGGAGTGGAAACTGGCTCCCCCTGCATCTGTGCAGGTGTTGACACTTCCTGGACAACAGTTGTGTCTGGCTGATCTTCAACCTGTGTTCTCAGGGGGTCTTCTTGTAATTGTTCAGATTCTTGATTTTGTGTAGGGGATTTCACAGGGGTGTCTGGCCTGCTCTCTTCAGGCACATCCTTGGACAGCACCCTATCCCACCTGGAGAACAATCTCATATCCATTCTTCTCATATGATTAATCTTACTCCCTTGCAGTTGCTGCATCACTTCAGGAATCACTCCAGTGAAGTACAGGCTCATGATCCTAGCCATGTTAGGCTTCTTGATTCCTTCTTTGATCTTGTCAAAGATCACTCCTGACCAATCAGTAGGAATAGTAAAAACTATCCTGGTCATCAGGCTGAACATATAGGCAGAAATCCTATCATGTCCACCTGTCTTGCAGAGGATTACTTTTCCAACTACTTCTGACAAGAATTTCCCTTGTTGATTCATACCCTTCCTGTTGAAGGCAGCTCCAATCTTCAATCCTGAGTCCAGTCCACACCATTGAAGGGCTTCCCTTGTCTTAGATATAGGAACTTCCTCTTCATTCTCAACTACTTGCAATTGAAAGATCTTTCTTATACTTCTTTGATTAATCTTCACCTTAGTCCCTTGAACAGTGGACTTAATCTTGAGGCCAGTAGAGTGGACTGATGCAGAGATAAAGAACTCGTGCACCTCCTTCTTCCAGATTTTAGTAGGTTGTGAGATGAGAAATTCTAACCCTGACTCAGAGAGGAGGGTGATAACTCCTTGGACATCTGGCGGCGCCTCTGCAAAGGCCTGGCGCACCAACTCATACCCTTCATTGATGTTATCTTCAATCCTTGGCGCCATCGTTTTGTCGAGAAAGCTTGAGAGAAGAGAGAAAGATAGACTGTCGACACAGGGTTTTAGTCTCGAAAACCTTGGAAGCGTGTCGACAGAATGAGATTTTGACCTATTTATAGCCGCAGTTGAAAGAAGTTCAAAAGGCACCAAAAACAGTCAAAATGTGTCGACACAGACGGAATGTGTCGACACAAACTTCTACCGTCTCGACATTACTTCAGCCCACTATGTGTCGACACCAATTTGTGGTTATGTCGACACCTTAGATAAACAGAAATTCTGTGTCGACTCTAAGGATAAGTGTCGACACATATTCTGTAAGTGTCGACACCATTTTCCTGGTTGAGTCGACATTATATTTCTGGTTAAGTCGACAATATAACTCTTAAGTGTCGACACATATTCTCTGTGTCGACACAATATTTCTGACTTGTCGACATAATTTCTCTGAGTCGACACATTACTACTGAATGTGTCGACACATTCTTACTTAGCCAATTTCTGTAATTTCAATGTGTCCTTTTTAACACTTGATTATGTTGTTGTTATTACCTTTACTTATTTATATACCACTTCAATTGCATTGTTAATGATTTTGTTAATACATTAATCAATGGTTAACATACCTAATTCAATTTTGAATTTATTGAATTTGGTTTCATCTAAAGGCTTAGTAAACACATCTGCTATTTGATAATCTGTTTTTACAAATTCCAATGAGATGTCTCCTCTTTCTACATGTTCTCTAAGAAAATGATATTTGATTTCTATATGCTTAGTTCTACTATGAGAAACTGGGTTATTAGCAATAGAAATAGCACTCTTTGAATCACATAAAAGGGGTGTTCTAGTTACCTGAATACCATAATCCTTAAGCTGATGCTGCATCCACAATAGCTGTGCACAGCAGCTTCCAGCAGCAACATACTCTGACTCAGCTGTGGAAATTGCCACACTGGTTTGCTTCTTACTACTCCAAGATATTAGTCTTCCCCCAGGAATTGACAAGTACCTGTAGTACTCTTTCTATCCTCTCTACATCCTGCAAAATCTGCATCTGAATAGCCTGTTAGTAGAAAATCTCTATTCCTAGGGTACCAAAGACCTAGAGTAGGAGTGCCCTTTAGATATCTCAGAATCCTTTTGACTGCAGTATAATGAGATTCTTTAGGGCAGGCTTGGTACCTAGCACAGACACATGTTGCATACATAATGTCAGGTCTACTAGCAGTGAGATATAGTAGAGACCCAACTATTCCTCTATACAATGATTCCTCAACAGGTTTACCTGTCTCATCTTTGCATATAGGCATACTAGTTCCCATAGGAGTTCTCATGGTGGAGGATGACTCCATACCATACTTCTTAATTAATTCTTTGGTGAACTTAGACTGGGATATGGACAATCCATCATCAGTCTGTCTTACTTGGAGTCCCTAGAAGAACTTAAGTTCTCCCATACTGCTCATCTCAAACTTCCCTTGCATAAGTTTGGCAAACTTTTTACAAAGGTTGTTTTCAGTAGATCCAAAGATTATGTCATCAACATAGATCTGGACTAAGATGATCTTTCCTTTGGATTCCCTAAGGAATAGAGTTTTGTCTATCTTTCCTCTTGAGAATTTATTCTCAATGAGGAAGGTAGATAGGGTTTCATACCAAGCCCTTGGAGCTTGTTTTAACCCATACAAAGCTTTCCTAAGCTTATACACATAATCAGGTTTAAGAGAATCTATAAAACCTGATGGCTGCTCTACATATACTTCTTCTTTAAGATCACCATTCAGAAATGCTGACTTCACATCCATCTGGTATACTTTGAAGTCTTGGTAGGCTGCATAGGCAAGGAACATTCTGATTGCCTCCAGCCTTGCTACTGGAGCAAAGGTTTGATCAAAGTCAATTCCTTCTTCCTGCCTGTATCCTTTTGCAACTAACCTTGCTTTATTCTTCACTATTATCCCACTCTCATCTAGCTTGTTCCTATAGATCCACTTAGTGCCAATTATATTGTGGCCTCTTGGTTTAGGAACCAGCTCCCAGACTTTGCATCTTCTGAATTGATTCAGCTCCTCTTGCATAGCATCAATCCAGTGCTGGTCTTGGATAGCTTCTTCAAACTTCTTAGGTTCCATCTGGGACAAGAAACTTGAATGCAAAACTGTGCTTTGATTTCTGCTTCTAGTTTGCACTCCTTGTCTTGGATCACCAATTATCTGATCAGTTGGATGATCTCTCAGATATCTTATAGCTGGAGGAAGATTCCCTTCAGGTTGAGCATCTCCAGCTTCTTCATTCTGCTGAGCCTCCGGGTTTTCATCAGCTTCCATTATCTCTTGTACTCCCCCTGGACAGCAGCCTTCATTTTCCAATGCTTCATCTTCCTTTGAAGCTTCAGCAATGGAGAGCTTGTCCATCTTCTTGCTTATACCTGTTGAGTCATTTGATCTACAAGACAACTCACTATTGATTAATCTTGTTTCATCAAATACAACATGTACAGATTCTTCAACAACTTGAGTAGTTAAGTTAAAGACTCTATAGGCCTTACTATTTGTGCTGTACCCAACAAATATCCCATCCTGGGATTTGACAGCAAACTTAGTCAAATATGACTTGCCATTGTTAAGTATATAGCACTTGCAACCAAAGATCCTGAAATAGGATAGATTTGGTTTTCTGCCTTTCACAATCTCATAGGGAGTCTTTCTGTGGCTTTTGGTGATAGAAGCCCTATTGATGACATGACAAGCAGTGTTAACTGCCTCAGCCCAAAAATATTCTGGGAGAGAGGTATCACTCAATAGAGTTCTACCAGCTTCAATTAATGTTCTATTCTTTCTTTCAGCAATTCCATTTTGCTGAGGTGTTCTTGGTGAGGAGAACTCTTGGAAAATCCTAAAGTCTATAAACAAGTTTGTTATGCTTTCAGATTGAAACTCAGTACCATGGTCACTTCTGATTTTGACCACTGTACTATTCAGTTCATTCTGAATTTGCTTTACAAAATTAAGTAATACACTTGGGGTTTCAGATTTTTGTCTCAGAAAGAACACCCATGTAAATCTAGAATAGTCATCTACAACCACTAGAGTGTAGACCTTCCTACCTAGACTGTGAACTGGCATAGGACCAAAAAGATCCATATGCAAGAGGTATAAGCACCTCACAGAATCCTTGTGTTCAAAGCTTTGAAATGAGGTTTTTGTCTGCTTGCCCTTTTGACAAGCTGAGCATACCCCTTCCTTTATACACTTAACTTGAGGCCCATTCCTCACTAGTTCTTTACTAAAGAGTTGGCCAATTGTCTTGTAGTTTAGATGAGCCAATCTCTTGTGCCACTTAACACAATGAGAAGCATTGTCATCAGCTACAAGACAAATGGGGGAAGCCTTATTCTCACATTCAAAATTAAGGCAATACACATTTCTCTTCCTATACCCAGTCAATATGATCTCTTGATCACTTGACCTTTTGATATGACATCCATCCTTACCAAATGAAATGTCATATCCTAGATCACTCAGCTGGCTTATGCTTATTAGATTATGTTTCAAACCTTTTACATAGGCCACTTGGGTGATAGTAATTAGGTTAGAAGAAATGTTACCAAACCCTTTGATGACTCCTTTTTCAGATCCACCAAAGATCACTTTATGTCCATCTTTGACAGATGAATACTCCTTCAGCAGCCCCTTTGTTCCAGTCATGTGCCTGGAACAACCACTATCCAAGTACCATATAGGGGCATGGTTACTTGGATTCACCTGCAATACAGAATTACTTACCCTTAGAACCCAAGTAAGTCTTGGGTCCTTGGTTCAGGTTAGCATTAATAAAGTTATCATAACCTCTTCTAACAGGTAGACTCTTATTCTTTATAACACTTGTGTTATACCAGCAGTCCAATGCAAAATGGCCCCTCTTGCCACAGCACCAACATTCAAACTTATTGTATCTAGATCTAGATACATCCTTGTCAGTAGAATTTCTGTTCATTGCTGGTGCTGTTGCTACTTCACCTACTGATTTCTTAAAACCATTTGGTTTATGACCATAGGTAGGCCTGCTTGCCTTAACACCCTTGTTCTTCAGAACATTTGTCTTAATATGACCTTGAATGTCTTCATGATCATATATGTTAGAAGGCACTTTCTCCTTACTAAACCTTATGGGGACTGAAAGGTTTAGTGGCTGAATAGGGACTTTGCCTTTCCTCTTGAATCTGCCAGCCCTGGAGTTACCTTTAAATCCTAATCCAGCCTTACCCTTCTGAGTGACAAATTCATCTATCAAGGGTAAGACAGATTTTGGCTTAGAGTAACTAGCCACTAAATCCCTTTCAATTCTAAGTCTGGCCTCCAGACTCTTTACTTGATCATTAGTATAATTAATTGTGCCCATCTGAATAATAGTTATATTCTTCAGCTTGGCAATTTCATTTAATTTTTGATCAAGGACTTTTTCTAACTCAGTTGTTGCTACCCTTAGTTCAGCAATTTCCTGAGCCTGTGTTTTAACCAGGTTCTTGCTTTTCTTAAGGGCCTGCAACAAGTCCCCATACTTGTCTATCAATTGATAGACATCTCCTTCAGATCCAGATGCATCTTCATCACTTGATGCAGATGTAGCTGATTCTTCACTTGTACTACAAACAGATGTACAGGAAGAACAATTTACCTCATTAGGACTAGACTGATTCTGGCATATGTCCTCTTCTGATCTTGTCATCAAACCCATGCATTGATGTTCATTGATGGAGTCTAGCAACTGCATAAACTCCTCTTCCTCATATGCAGCATATAGTCCAATATATACTTCAGCTTCAGATCCTGATTCTGAAGTTGACTGGTCTGACAGACTTTTATCTTTCTTTGCTACAAAGGATTTCTCCTTCTTGCCTTTCTGATAAGTCTTCTTCTTTTCTGAAGATTCCTTCCTTTTGTCAGGACAATCAGCCACTACATGTCCAGGCCTATTGCAACAATAGCAGACAATCTTTGAAGTAGTGGCTTTGCTGGGCTTTGATCTGCTTTTCTCTTTCCTTGATGACCTTCTCTTCTGATAATAGTCATCAACTTGCTGTGATGTGGAAGGCCTAGACTTCCATTGCTTCTTTTTCAAGAACCTTTGGAATTGTCTAGTAAATGCAGCAAAGTCTGCATCTGAATCACAGCTAACTGAACCCTTATCTGAATTTTCAGAACTATCTTCTTCAACTTCCTTAGGAGGAGATGGTGATTTCCTCCTATTCTTTCTGGTGGCTTCAGCATTAAATGCCACAGTCTTTTCTCTATGCTCTCCTCTTGAGTTTCTTTCCTCCTCCTTCCTTACCATAAGTTGCATTTCATAGGATAGCAACTTTCCAAACAGGGTTGGAGGAGATATTTCTGCCAATTTAGCCACTTCTCTTATGGCACAGATCTTTGTATCCCAATCCTTTGATAAGGATCTTAAGAATTTGTCATTCAGTTCATAGGTACTGAAGACTCTTCCATAGGATATTAGCTCATTCACAATTCTATAGAATTTCTTATAGCACTCAGTTATGCTATCAGATTTTCCTTGTCTAAAGCTTTCATACTCCTGATTCAGCATAGATTTTCTGTCCAGCCTTACTTCTTCAGATCCCTCCATGTAGACAATCAATGTGTCCCACATCTCCTTGGAGGTCTTGCAGTGAATCAGATTCTGAAATGTTGAATCATCTATGGCACTGACAATGATATTCTGTGCCCTTTTATCCATGGTTGCCAAGATGATTTCATCCTTGGTCATTTCTGAATAAGTCTTTGGTATTTGGATATTTGCATCAAGAACAGATATCTTCATTGGAATGAAGGGCCCTTCTTGTACTGTGATGTAAATCCTTGGGTCAGATGCTTCCATAAACAATCTGACTCTCTCTTTCCAGATCCCAAAGATTTCCTTCTTGCATATGGGTAATTTCATAGACCCTAGCTCCTTATGATTCTCTCCAGAACCCATCTTCTTGAATCTTGAATCTGCCTTTCAGATCTACCTCAGACTGTTAAGTCCTTTTTGAGGAACCTCCCTCTGATACCACTTGATAGTTTAACTTTCAAGGTAGCCTAAACACCTAGAGGGGGGGGGGGGGTGAATAGGTTCTGCTTCTCTTATAAAAACTTCTAGGCAGAATTTAATTCAATTGCTAACACAATTTACACAGCAATCACAGAAAATAAAACATCACAGATTGCACAATGTTTTATAGTGGTTCCCCAAGGTTTGGGTACATCCACTTTCCCCCTTCACCTATCTAGCAGTATGCTAGATTCGGCCAAACTTCCACTTATCTCAGATCAACAGATCCTACAACTCAGAACCCAACTGGTTCCTACAACTCAGGCACAACTGCCCTACCTCAGCCTTGCCCCAAGGCCTACAACTCAGAGAATATCCTTCTCCTACACTCAGGCAAACAGCCCTACCACTCAGAGTTCAACACTCCTACACTCAGCCTTTATAACATAGGCTTACAACTCAGATCTGTGTAAACAGATCCTACAGAAATATAGAAAAGATTATTAAACTGTCTTGCCAAAGTTGAGAGAGAAAAGGCCAAGACAATTCTTGATCATCTGATGCAATCAACTGTATCTGAGCCTTCTTCAAAGCTTCTTGAAAATGTACTTAGCTGAGTTGATTCCAAACAGCTTCTTGAGAATCCACTGGGGGTTTCTTTCTTCTTCTTCTAATTCTGGCTTGACCTCTCTCTATCCAGCACTTTGAAAGATTCTTCTGAATTCTGATTAGAACTCTTCTTAGATCTATCCTTAGATAGTCTTCTTAGATCTCCCGGAGAAGATCTTCTTAAGTGACTAGCACTTTCTTGAAATGAATTGGATTGTGATCCTTCTCTTCCTTTTTGATTCAAAGTTATTCAAAAAGGACTATCTGTTATCGTTTTGTTCTCCTTCTGAATCAGTCTATTTATAGACATTTTTCATGGTAACCGGCTGATCCGGTTTCTAACCGTTTTCTGACAAGTCTGACAGCTTCAGTTAACCGGTGGTAACCCACAGCTGTCAAGTCCTCAAACAAGTCCTGTGCCTTAGTCTTGAACCACAAGTTGTTGACACAGTCTGTCAGAAAGTGTCGAGACCATCTGTCTAACTGTGTCGACACAATTGACTTTGGTGTCGACACAGTCTTCAGTGATGTTGACTAAGTTGCCTTTGAGTCGACACAGCTTATTCTGAAAATAACTTGGTCTTAACTCTTCAGTGTGTCGACACAAGTCCTGTGTGTCGACACAGTTGTTGTAGAATTATAACTTAGTAAGTGTCGACTTAGCCTTCAGGTGTCGACACATTCTGCTTTAATGTGTCGACTTAATCACATTGTGTCGACACATTCTGCTGGTGTCGACAAATTTAAGGTCGACTATTTTCTTCTGTGTCGACACATTCAGCTGATGTCGACAATCTTGAGATCGACTATATTCTTCTGTGTCGACACATTCTCCCAATGTTGAGGTCGACGCTTTTCTTCTGTGTCGACACAAATTCCCAGAGTTGTGTCGACTCTTTTCTTCTGTGTCGACACAAATTCCCAGTGATGTGTCGACTTACTTCTTCTGTGTCGACACTTTTTCCCAGTGTAGTTGTAGACTAACTGCTATGTGTCGACACTGCTTCCCAGTGTTGTGTCGACTCTTTTCTTCTGTGTGTCGACACTGCTTCCTCTGTGTCGACACTTGGACTTAGAATTTTTCTGCATACTTTATCAATTCTTCACCTGCACATGTCAACTTAAAACAACATCAAATACACCTTGATGTATATCATTGAGCTAGGTTGGGCTTCTTCAAATTAGGTACACATTTTCCAATGTACCCAACATCTTCCCTTCCATAAAGCAATCTCCCAGATGCCCAAGTACGCTAAGTACCTAAAGGTCCTCCTGATTAATAAAAAAAGTTAGAAAACTTATCGCATGTCACACTAAATACCGAGTGCTCTGCGGTCTTGAAAAACGGTTTTCCAAAGAAGATCAGTGATCCGGGTATTTTTTTAATTCCATGTGTCTTTGGTAATCTTTTTGTCAAGCACACATTAGCCGAATTAGGTGCGAGTATCAACCTGATGCCCCTCTCGTTTTTCAAGAAGTTAGTAATTGGTAACCTCAACCCCAAGCGTGCGAGTATCCAGCTCGTCGATAGATCCGTTATGTACCCATTAGGAATTGTGGAGGATGTTCTAGTCAAAGTCGACAAATTCATCTTTCCGGTGGATTTTGTCATATTGGATTTTAAAGAAGACGTCGAGGTTCCCTTAATCCTTGGCTTACCTTTCCTTGCCATCTCTCGAGCTATCATTGACGTAAGCAATGACAAGCTCTTCCTACTATTAGGCGATCATGAAGTGACCTTCTCTATCACCCCTTTGATGAAAAATAACTTGGAGAATGACGACTCCTATTTTTTTCTTAGATGCCTTAGGTGAAGAATCTTCCTACTACCTTTCTGAAAGTGAAAGTGAGATTTCTTATTTTTATTTTTCTTCAACTCTTCCAAATGAATTTCTGCAAGACACGGCCAGGGCCGCAGACTCCACCCTTTACAATTTTCCGTATAAAGTTAAAGTCTACGAAGATATTATTTTTGAAAAGGAAAGAACTTCCAAATCATCGTATGAAGAACTCCCTACCCTAGGTTTAAAAGAACTGCCTGAACATCTTAAGTATGCCTTTTTATAAAAATATTCTAAACAACCAATAATAGTTTCGGCCTACCTATCTGAAGTGCAAAATGACAAACTCCTTCTAGTTTTACGTAAATATTGCCGAGCAATTGTTTGGCAGATTTTCGATATCAAGGGCATAAGCCCATCTTTCTGTACCCACAAAATCCAAATGGAAGATAATTCGCGTAATTCCATACAACCTCAGTGCCGCATAAATCCCAATATGAAAGAAGTTATTAAGGGCGAGGTTATGAACCTATATGATACAAGAATTATCTATCCTATTTCTGATAGTTAGTGGGTTAGCCCAGTTCAGGTAGTGTCAAAAAAAGGAGGGATAACTTTAGTTTGTAATGAGAATAATGACTTAATCCGGACACGGACGGTGATGGGGTGGCGAATGTGTATTGACTATCATAAGTTAAATAACACCACATGCAAGGACCACTTTCCCTTATCGTTTATCGATCAATCTTAGAGCGATTATCCGACCATATCTTTTACTATTTTCTCGATGGCCCCTCGAGGTATTTTCAAATCCCCATCTCTCCCGAGGACAAGGAGAAAACTACATTTACTTGTCCCTTCAGCACCTTCACTTATCAAAGAATGCCGTTTGGGTTGTGCAATGAGCCAGCTAAATTCCAGCGATGTATGCTCGCTATCTTTGACAAGTACGTAGAAAGCATAATGGAGGTGTTTATGGATGATTTCTCCATGTTCGGCGATGATTTTGATAGTTGTTTGAATAACTTAGAAAAAGTCTTAGAAAGATGCGAAGAAACTAACCTCACCCTAAATTGCGAAAAATGTCATTTTATGGGGAGGGAGGGGTTAGCTTTGTCTCATAAGATTTCTGCCCAAGGAATTGAAGTAGATATAGCTAATATAGAATTTATCGAGAAACTGCCGCCGCCTACGAACGTAAAAGCTATAAGAAGTTTCCTAGGTCACGGTGGCTTCTACTGCCATTTCATTAAATACTTCTCCAAAATCACCAAACCCCTTACTCAACTTCTGGAAAAAGATGCCCCATTTATTTTTGACGAACCATGCCTATCTGCCTTTGAATTAATAAAATGAAAGTTAATTAATTCCTCTATTATGATAGCTCCGGTGTGGGACCTTCCCTTTAAGATTATGTGAGATGCGAGTAGTTTCGTAGTGGGAGCCCTATTAGGTCAACGCATATCTAAGAACTTCCACCCCATCTATTACGCAAGTAAAACACTCACACCTGCACAAGGGAATTACACCACGACCGAGAAGGAGCTCCTAACTATTGTCTTTTCCTTCGATAAATTCAGACCATACAGCACGCTTTCAAAAATTATCATTTTCACGGACCACTAGGCCCTCAAGTATCTTTTTGCTAAGACAGATGCCAAGCCGCGCCTGATTCGCTGGGTCTTACTCCTCCAGGAGTTTGACTTAGAAATCCGTGATAAGCGGTGCTAAGAATTTGGCCGCCGACCATCTCTCACGATTAGATAATCCATATATAGAAAATTTAGATGAAAAATATTTTAATGATTATTTTCCTAATGAGAAGTTGCATTCAATTAATACTTCACCTTCCCCTTGGTTTTCAACATTGCCAACTA
Source organism: Platanthera zijinensis (assembly GCA_039513925.1). NCBI lineage: Eukaryota > Viridiplantae > Streptophyta > Magnoliopsida > Asparagales > Orchidaceae > Platanthera > Platanthera zijinensis. The sequence continues at coordinate 99,847,073 of CM077088.1, forward strand.
TTTAGTGGCCCGTGTCCTCCTGAAGGAGTTCTGCTCTCAGAAAAAGAAGAAATTTTTTTTCTGAGTTGAAGAACTATTTTTGGGAGGACCCGCATCTTTTCCGAGTTTGTGTGGACTAGGTGATATGGAGATGTATTTCTTTTGAAGAAGGACAAGATATTCTAAAACACTTACATGAAGGAACGACTGGTGGTCACTATCAAATTGCTCGCACTGCTCACAAAGTGCTTTGCATGGGTTTTTACTGGCCTAGCCTATTTAAAGACGCGTAAGATTTTGTGAGTAGGTGTGATAGTTGCCAACGGTCGGGAAACATTTCCAATAAAAATGAAATGCTTCAAAATTATTTCCTTGAGTGCGAAGTTTTTGACCTCTAGGGAATTAATTTGGTTGGCCCCCTTCCTTCTAGCTTCGGGAACAAATACATCTTAGTTGCTGTAGATTATGTTTCATGATGGGCTGAGCCCCAAGCTCTTCCTACTAATGACTCCCGAGTTGTAATTACTTTCTTAAAAAAATTATTTTCTCGATTCAGTACGCCACGAGCCATCGTAAATAATAGGGGTTCACATTTTTGTAACGTGCAGTTTTCCAAAACTCTTATAAAATATGGCGTTACACATAAGCTTTCAACTGCCTACCACCCCCAACCTAACGGACAAGTCAAAGTAGTGAATAGAGAGATTAAAAGAATTTTAGAAAAGACTGTTTCCACCTCTAGAAAAGACTGGTCAACCAAATTAGACGATGATCTATGGGCATACCGAACTGCGTACAAAACCACCATCGGATGTACGCCGAATCTGTTGGTATATGGAAAATCATGCCATTTACCCGTAGAATTAGAATACAGTGCTTTTTGGGCTTTAAGGTTTTTAAATTTTGATCCCCACTCTGCCGACGATTTTCGAAAATTCCAACTTAACGAACTTAACGAGTTGCGCTCTTACACATACGAAAATAACAAACTTTATAAAGAGTGGACGAAACGTTTTCACGACAAACACTTAAGGCACCCAAAAACCTTTAAGCCAGGCGACCAAGTTCTTTTATATAATTTGCGTTTACGTTTATTTCCTTGCAAGTTAAAGTCACGTTGGTCTGGACCGTTTTCTGTAAAAGAAGTTTTTCCGTATGACACTGCTTTAATTTCACACCCTGATAAGGGTGATTTCAAAGTGAATGGGCAACGTATTAAACTCTATTTTTCTGGTGATGATGATGTCAGTCCGAAAGTTGTTAAGTTTCTTCTACATGAACTTTAACCAACTTAAGACTTTTTTATTTTTGATAAAAACTTTAAAATTATTTTGGACAATAATATTTTGGACAATTTTATTTTGTTGCATCGAGATCAAATGACATTTTAAACAAAGGGCGCTCTTGGGAGGCAACCCAAGTTATTTTTCTGTTTTCTTTATTTTACACTTTTTGTCATGTGACGGCTCCAACAAGCTGAAGCTTCTGTGATCGCCTGCTTCAACGCTGCTGAATCCATCATGAAATCCAATGATGATATTTCAAGAAGTTCCAAAGCACAAGCATGTGGGAGTGACATCACTCAACATTCGCGACACATAAATCTGGGGAGTACCTATTTTTTCAATTCTGTACTTTCATTTCTATTTTAATTTCTCTCTCTCCTTCCCCTCCTTTTTCCATTGAGGACAATGTCTATTTTAAGCTTGGGGGAGGATTTTCTCCTTCTCTTATCTTTATTTTATTTCCTTTAAAAAATCAAAATAAAAAAAATTCTTGTATATATCTTTAAAATCCAAAAAAAGGTAATATCTTTAAAAATAAAAAAAAGAGAATATTTCAAAATAAATTTTTTTATGCTATTTGTTTTTTACTTTAATAGTTTAAACGAATTTTGGTATTTCAATAGCACCCCTTGCTTTTTTTTTTCTCAATATTCCATATAACATCTTAGCTAATTATGATCTTTCTAATCGTTCTTTTTAATTATGTTTCATAAGTAAAATATTGGCCATATTGTGTTTCTAATTCACGATAGCATGTTAATGTGAAACGTTTTTTAAAACTCGGATTTTTATTATGGTTTTTATTATTTATTTTTTTTACTTTCTTAAAAATTTTTCATCCACTATTTTCCTTTTTTTGGAAATTTTTTGAAATGTCAACTTTTGATTAGCGTAGTAGATGTGAACAATCCAAGTCGCTTATTATTTTTATTTTCATGATAATTTCATTAGTCTTCATTTATTATCGAGGTTTTGCATTTTGAAATTTTGCAAAACTAATTCTTTAGATAAATTTTTAAGCATAAAAATTATTTAGGGAATTTTTTTTGTTTGAGCCTTTTTTCCAACCTAAATTTTTTTATCCCTAGTTTGCTGCTTTTGAGCCTTTTTCCGATTTCAATTGATAGCTCCACTTATTATTTCATTTTCACCAAAGCTAAAATTTTCTAACCTATCTAATCACACTAATCTTTTGAGTTTCATGATTATGATAGGGTTGCTTTTGTGATATTTTTGGAGAACTTTTTGAAAAAGTATGCTCAAAAGAAGTGTTACTTTTGTTTGGCAAATATTCAAAATGAAAATAAAAAATATTTTTGGCCTTTATTTTGAAAAGAAAAAAAAAGTGGGAAAAAAAGAAATTGGAAAAAAAAGAAAGAAAAATATTTTAATTATGATGAAATTTTTGAAACTCTTTATTTGTGTTTAGTGCGATTTTAAAGCCTCCTTATTTGTCTTTGAATTCCACTCCTAATCATAATCCTAAACCAAACATTTTGGTCCTAATAAGTGCTTTTGATTCATGTTTTTGAATTTTATTTTTAGCTAAGTAAAGAAGGAAAGTAAATTAGCAAATTTTGGATTTGAATTTATATTTTTGTTATTTGATTGATATAGTTATAATGTGTCCCTTGAATCTAGTAATAACTCAATGTGTTTTTGCATTTTGTTGCTTTGCTTAAATTTATTTAAAGAATTTTGATAAAATTGTGGATGATTTATTTTAGTTAGTAAAGTTTATTAATTGTTAAACCATGCCTAAGTAATCATTTTATATTTACGTTTCACCTTCTCCCTACTTAGAATTTCGCATAGTACTTGTGTTAGCATAATTAGAACTTTTGATTAGTCACTTTTATGTTAGCTAGTTTTTATTTCTTTGCTCGGGGATAATCAAAGCTTAAGCTTGGGGGAATTTGATAGTGCATTTTGTAGTCTAAACTATTAGGAATTTTTAGTTCTTTTTGTAATTAAATCATGTTTTCAAAGCTTTTTTTGACCTCCTTTTGTATATATTTTAATGTCACTAATGTTTTCTCTTTTCTTTGCAGGTTTGTAGTTTTTCAGCCAGGATACGTCGAGCTCAGAATTCGTCGATCAGGAATTTTTTGAATGCCTCTTCTGCGTTCGACAAACTCTTCCAGGTTTATCAAACTCTACCTTCATCCGCCATTCGTCTAATGACTCCCTTCTACGTTTGACGAATTCTTCCAATTCGTTGAACGCCCCTTCTCCTTTCTCCGTTCGACGAATTCTTCCCAATTCGTCGAATGCCCCTTCTCCTCTTCTCTGTTCGATGAGTTCTTAAATTTTTCGTTGAGCTGCCTTCTCCGTTCAACAAATCCTTCTCCGTTCGACGAATTCTTCCCTTCTTCTTCAAACTCCTCCTTCTTCTTCCCTTCTTCATCGAACTCCTCCTGCTCGAACTCTTCTCCGTTTGTCGAGCCCTCCCTGCATAAATCCTGCAGCCAGAGAATAAGTCCCACTCTTCCACAAAGCCTGCTGCCACCATTAATGTGCATCGCCCGTATTGATGTAATCATCATTTCCGGCCAGATTTTGTACCGAGGTCAACTTCTGTGCATGACAGGAGGCGTGGCATGTCCTACTCTTTGAAACTTCTATAAATTGAGCCCCACCCCTTATGTTTTGAATATAGAAATTTTTGAGAGGGAAAGTGCTGCAATTTTTAGCTCTTTCTTTAGTGTTCTTCCTCTCTCCCTTTCTCAATTTTAGCCTTTTTTATTCTTTTTTAGTTCAACTCTTTTGTAATAGTTCTTGTAATTTCTTTAGTAGTTTACTGTTAATGCTAGTCTAGTTTTCAGTCCATGCAAGTGTAATAGTCTTTTATTTCAAGTTGTAAGCTCTCTTTGAATTAATATAAAGTGTGTTTATTTTTATTTGTCTCCATTTTGTCTCCATGCACTCCTACTCATCTCTCTTCCTCCACTTCACCATGAGTAACTAATCCTCCTAGTACTCGAACTTGATGATCCGAGGATCGAGTTGATTAAGTTATGATGCGTTAGTTTACCTTTTTCTTTTTAGGGTTTAGGCCTTAGATTTACTCTTGAATAATCTTGTTTGGAGATATATCATCGATATATATTTTCCATTTTTGTCTTCACTCTTAGCTAGCCGAGAGGCTCGAAGCTTAGATTGAACACTCAAGAGTAAAGAGAGTTGCATGCACTCCTCGAGAGAGGCAGACGTTAAATCTCCCGGATTGGAGTGAAATTGAATAGTGGGGTTCACCGCATAAAGCGAGATTTAGGTCTTTGATTTGGACGAGAGTTCGGTCGGACCTTCCTAAACTCAGGTTGGCACGAATTCGAGAGAAGCGTGTTCAAACTTTGGGAACCTCCACGGTCAAAGACCTTTACCCTATTAAGCTTAGGTTAATTATCACGTCTTTAATCAACTTTTGCTGAGGTGATTCTCGATCGAGTGCTTTTCTATTTCATCGTTGAAACCCCTCATTGTAATCGCTTTTAGTAGTTCTTTATTTAACTGCAAGTATTTCTATTTTTAGCGCAATATTTCTTTTCTTAATTGCAATATTTATTTTCTTTATTTAACTTTTCTTAAAAAAGTTCTTTCGATAAGATAATGGTCTTCGTGTGTGTAAGATTACTCAACAGTTCCCGGATCTTAATACGACACTTGTGTCCCCTAGCTATTATTCTATAGTTATACTTGCCTAGTTGGATTGCTAGTTCAGTTCTTATTCTTTTCACGATTAGTAGACACCAGTAGTTCAACGATCAATGGCTCTTAGAGATCAGTGGGACCCACCTGCAGCTTCCAGTTACAGCTTGCTTTAACGGAAGAAGACATATACTAGCTTCTCGACATAGTTTGTCGTGTTCTGTAGCTTCTCCGTACTTGATTTGAAATCAGTTGACTTTGTCGATTTTGCTGACGTCAGCACCTGTGGTCTTAGCTAAAATTAAGCATCAGTAATATAGGCATTGAGTGAATGAGCTTCACTAAATGCCAAAACACTTTGAAAAAATTGTCTCTCAAGGCGTTGACATCATATAGTGAGCAAGCCTCACTCAACGCTTTTTGCCTTATCATATTCTTCAACTACTTCTGCATGCTTGACATTGAGAGCATTGAGTGAGCACGCCTCACTCAACGCTTTTTGCCTTTACCAATATTTCTGCGTCTACAACATTTCAAGCGTTGAGAGCATTGAGTTAGCTTGCCTCTTAGGAAAAGGACAAGGGTCATATTTTACTTTCAGAATGTGTATTCTAGAAATCCTCAGTTCGACGAACTCAGAACTCAGTTTGACGAACTCAGAGCTCAGCTCGATGAAAAGTGAAAACTCAGTTTGACGAACTCAGAGCTCAGCTCGATGAAAGTAAAAGCAATCAATGCATTTGGACTTAGCCAAATTTCTGTAAATTTCTGTATCAAGAAGAACACTTTGAGAATTAGTCAATGTAATATCACGTGGCATTGAGTGAGCTTGCCTTACTCAACGCATGTGGACTTAGCAAATATTCACAGTTTTCCTATGGCATTGACTGAATGAGTTATACTCAACGATTATGAAGCTATGACATTGAGTGAGTGAACTATACTCAATGCCTGTGGACTTGGCCACTTTTCTGCTCATTTCTACTTAGACTATTACAGCATTAGCCTGACTCACAGCCTTTTGCTCTATGGCATTGAGTGAGTTGACTTCACTCACTGCCTGTAGACTTAGCCACTTTCTCAGCTTGCCACTACTTTGGCTTTGACAGTATAGGCTTTACTCAGTGCTATATGTCATCTGGAGTTGAGAGTCATCTTCACTCAACGCCTTTGGACTTAGATAGATTTTTATCAACCCACATCTTAGATAAGTACCTGACTTGGACACTTAGGCTACCTGTCCCATCACTGTCAACTACAACTATACGTATATCATTCACAAGATTGACTTCCTCAAATCTAGGACATTGTGGGCAATGGACCTAACACATACTGATGATGCATATTTTAGCTTAATTTATTAGGGTAAAAATATGTTATTTTTCGTTTTAAATCTTTTTCTTTATGTTATTTTTTGCTTCTTTTTATGTAAATATTATAAATAATATTTATTTTCTGTTTTTGCAGGTTTCAGACAATTTCCAGGAAAAAATCCCCTGACACGCCCCCCTGTCACGCCCTCCCCGGGCGTGACTCAGGGCGTGTCACCTGCTCCCGATGTTGAAAGCCGCCAGGTGAATTTCCCGCCAAAGAATCCCCTGTCACGCCCCACCGACACGCCCTCCCCGGGCGTGTCACCGGGCGTGACACGGGGTGTGTCGCCCTCTGCCCGAAGTCTGCGCCTCCTTCAATGCTTTGTACACAGCTGCATGCAACAGTACTGTCACGCCCCATGTCACGGGCATGACCTGGGGCGTGACTGCCCCAATTCGGACGTCTGATGGACCTGCGACTGCTGAATTTTACTTGACACGCCTGTCACGCCCCCCTGTCACGGGCGTGACCTAGGGCGTGACCACCATCGTACCGAAATAATCATCATTCCCGCCAGAATTCAGCTCCTGAGGTCAAATCCGTACTTGTCACGCCCCCTGACACGCCCCCCTAGGGCGTGTCGGAGGGCGTGACCAACCCGTGGGAAAAGTCTATAAATACCAGACCCCCCCTTCCATTTCAGCAAGCTATAAATAACAGTACTGTCACGCCCCATGTCACGGGCGTGACCTGGGGCGTGACTGCCCCCATTCGGACGTCTGATGAACCTGCGACTGCTGAATTTGACTTGACACGCCTGTCACGCCCCCCTGTCACGGGCGTGACCTAGGGCGTGACCACCATCGTACCGAAATAATCATCATTCCCGCCAGAATTCAGCTCCCAAGGTCAAATCCGTACTTGTCACGCCCCCTAACACGCCCCCCTAGGGCGTGTCGGAGGGCGTGACCAACCTGTGGGAAAAGTCTATAAATACAAGACCCCCCCTTCCATTTCAGCAAGCTTTTGGGGAGAGGGGGAGGTGCTGCCCCTTTAGTTCTTCATCCTTTTTTATGCTTTTTCTCTCTCTCTCCCTCTCTCTCTCTTATTTTGTAATTATTTTCTTAACCTAGCTTAGTGTTTTGCTTTTAGCTCTTGCATTTCCTTTACTTGCTTAATATAGGGCTAGAATAGGGCTTTAATTCATGCACTTGTAATTTCAATTTCATTAGTGTAACTTGCTCCTTTTAATTAATATAAGTGCTCTTCCTATTACTAGTGTTCTTTTTATGCTCTACTACTCATCCCCCCCTCCTCCACTCTATTATGATTAACTAATCCTCCTTGTACTCGATCTTGATGATCCGAGGTTAGAGCGATTAAGTTATGACGCTTTAATTAATCTTTTCTTTTTAGGTTAGGGCCTTGAATTATTCTTGATTAATCACGGGTTGGAGGTATATTTTCGATATATACTCTCCGCCTTTGCTTTCGTTCTGGGCTAGCCGAGAGGCCGATAGAATGAAGTGAGCATTCAAGAGTAAAGGGAGTTGTACGCACCCCTCGAGAGAGGCAGACGTCCAAATCTCCCGGATTGGAGTAAAATCCAATAGAGGGGTTCACCGCGTAAAGCGAGCTTTAGGCCTCCGATTTAGACGAGAGTCGGTCGGACCTTCTTAAACTCAGTTGGGCACGACTTCGAGAGAAGCGTGTTCAAGCATTAGGAACCTCCATGGTCAAGGACCTTTATCCTATTAAGTTTAGATTTTTATCGCATTTTCTTAATCGTCTTTAGCCGAGGTGATTCTAGATTCGAGTGCGCCTCTTTATTATTAGCTATAAATCTTTTTATCCTGCAAGTAATTAGTTCTCTTTTCTTTTAGCTTAGTAATTTAATTTCAGTTTTTAGTTTAGTAATTGATAGAAATTCCAATTGATAAAATAATAGCAATCTCCTTTGAGTAGAAGTAGTCATTACGCCCCAGGGAAATACGACCTTGATACTAATCTTTAATATCCTATACTATAACCGATAAGGTACGCTTGCCTTTATCGGATATAGAATCGGAGAATATTCTCAACCACCACATCCACTTTTTCTTCTCTTCTCTCTAACCCTCTCTCTCCGTCGTTGCGAATTTGTGTATCAAGTTTTTGGCGCCGTTGCCGGGGAATGTTTTGATATTTTGAAAAAAGGATAGCTATTAATTTTATCGTTTTTGTTTTATTTTTATTTTTATTTTATTTTCTCTTTTCTTTTTTCTCTCGTCTCTTTAACCCCACTCTCGCGGTTGATTAATTTTATTTTAAAATGTGTAATCTTTGTTTTAATTGTGGAGAGTTCGGTCACTCTCGCGAGGAGTGTTGGGTAAGGTATCCTTCATCCTCCCATGATTTTATCCCTTCCGGATCGAATCAATTTGGCCAAATTGATCCGTCCGCGAATTTTTTTTCATGGGGTTATGATGGTTTTCAAACGCCTTCCTACCCTACTCCTCCGAATTTTTCTGATTTTAATTCTTATGGAAATTTCTTGAATGGACATTTTGATCCTAGCCCTACTTTGAACTACTCAGGGTGGCAACACCCTGATCATTCTTGGGGCCAAGGTGATCATCAATCCATTCCATCTCAAGATTTTTCCACTTTTTCTCCGCAAGTTTGCGCGCCTCCCATTTTTGATTCTAGCGAAAATGAAGTCATTTTTGATGGTGTAGCATTTGATGCACGCATCAATGCTCACTTCAAAGTGATTTTTGACGTTTTGGCTGCTGAGGCCGCATCTTTTTCTTCCCCTCCTCCTCCTATTTATCTTTCGAATGATGAATCTTCGGATATTCCGCAGTGCCTTCAATCACTTGCGGAAGACGATTATTCAGAAATTCATTTGTGCCTTCAACCTCTCGAGGAGGAAATTTCCCCCGATATTCCGATTTTTTTTCAAGTTTCCGAGGAAGACGAACTTTCTTGTGTTCGATCTTCTGAAGAGATTGATTTTTCGGATATCCCGGTTTGCTCCCAATCTACCGAAATGATTGATATTCAGGTTGAGCAACCAGATTTTTCTGTCCAACCATTTTCTTGTGATCAACCGCCGTCGCCTTCTTCTTTTTCTTCTCTTCCCCCTTCTTGCGAAAATTCTGTTTTCTTTTCTTGTTTTATTTTTCCTTCTAGTTTAGTTTCTTCTTCTTCTTCGCCCCCTTCTAATAGTATAGTTTCTTTTTCTAGTTTTTTTTCTTTTTCTAAATCTTCTTGTTTTTTGTTTTATTTAAAAAATAAAAAATTACAAAAAAATATTTTTATTTTCTTAAAAAATGTTTTGGCACTCGCGCCGAAACGCATATTGCGCGAGCTGCCATTACATTTCTTTTTTTATTTTCCATTTAGCTAACCATAATACGTCGAGCTCAACGACGTTTTAAACAAAGAGCGCTCTTGGGAGGCACCCTTTGCTTATCTTTTTCTTTTTTTGGTTTTTGTTTTTGTTTTTCCTTTTTTTTATCTTTTGTTTTGTACAGGAATAAGCTCCCGCGTGTTTGTGCCGCTTTTCGCCTCGCAACTTGGACTGAAGCCGATCTTTAGCTCAAGTTTGGGGGACGCATTTTCCAACGTCTGGGCATCAATCGCTAGGGAAGCATCTTCTCCCTCTCTTTGCATTTCTTTTTTTTTCTCTCTTTTCTCTCTCTTTTCTCTCTCTTTATACTTAACATTAAACATTGGGGACAATGTTTAACTTTAAGTATGGGGGAGTGTTCCCTTAATATTTTACTTTAGAAAAATCAAAATAAAAAAAAATATATAAAAATTTTAGAAAAAAAAAAGTAAAATATTTGTTGTATGTATTATATTTTTGAAAAAAATATATATATATAAGTACTTTTGAAAAAAATCCCAAATTAAATTGAGTTAATTTTTGCCAAATCAATTAGTACCCCGCTACTTTGCTTTTTATTGTTTTTTCAAGCTCATGTCTACTTGCTTAGTTAGAATAAATTTGATTAATTTTCTGTTTAAATATGTTTAGCGAGTAGTATGTTGACTCATGCAGTGTTCCTATTTAGGGTAGTATGCTATTTTTGAATTTTTTTTGAAATTTACTTTACTTTTCCATAGCCTTTCTTTTATTTCTTTTACTTTTATAAAACCCATCATCCCTTATTTTTCATTATTAAAATCTTTTTAAACGGTAATTAGTATTAAGTGTAGTAGACACAAAACGGTCTAGACGCTTATTATCATTATTTTCATGAAAGCAAATTCTCTATTTTTTTATTTTTTCGTGCTTATCCTCTTTTGAAATTTCAAAGCTTTACTTGGAGTAGATTTAGGAAGCATGAAAATGATTTAGGCATTTCTTTTGTAACGTTTGAGCCTTTGCACCTCGCCTAACAATAACCATTGCTAGCCATTTTTGTGCCTTTTCCTTTCCTTTTTGTAGCCCCACTTTTTATTTCACCACGGCCAAATAGCCTACCTACATGCACACTTTAAAATTATTTTTGAGCTTTAATTGCTAATGTGCATCTTTTTGAAAAATTAGTGGAAAATCTTTGTGTTATCTTTTGCTACAAAAGTGAAAAGTTATAAGTATAAAAAAAAATGAAAAAATATGATGAAAATAAGTGAAAAAAAGAAAAGGTAAAAGAAAAGAAAAGAAAAGTATTTATTTTGGCTAGTTTTATTTTGACAAAGCTCATTTTCTTTTTGTTTTAAGTGTGCAAATATCCCTCGTGTTTATCTTTTTGAATATCGCACCCTTAAAAACCTAAGCCTAACTATACGCCTAATTAAAGCCCTAATGATTCATGCTTTCTACGTTTACTTTTTAGTATAGTAGCGAGAAACTAGATTGAGTAAGTATTTTTGATAGAAATATTGAATTTTGTATTGATTGACTGTGGTTTTAATTTGTCTCTTAGACTTTAGTAGTGACTCAATGCGCTTTTTACTCGTTACTTTATTAAGTTTTAATTCTGTAAAAATTTGGGATGATTTGTTTTTATATTTAGTAAAATTTATAAAATTCTGTGCTAAGTTAAAGTAGGACTTTTCGGTTCTTTTTCAAAAATTTCTCTACCTCTAAATTCCCGTCTTACTCGTTTATAGCATTTTTAAACTTTTCAATTAACCCTTTTTATTTTCTCTAACTCGTAGTCTTTGCTTGAGGACAAGCAAAATAATAAGTATGGGGGAATTTGATGATGCATATTTTAGCTTAATTTATTAGGGTAAAAATATGTTATTTTCGTTTTAAATCTCTTTCTTTATGTTATTTTTTGCTTCTTTTTATGTAAATATTATAAATAATATTTATTTTCTGTTTTTGCAGGTTTCAGACAATTTCCAGGAAAAAATCCCCTGACACGCCCCCCTGTCACGCCCTCCCCGGGCGTGACTCAGGGCGTGTCACCTGCTCCCGATGTTGAAAGCCGCCAGGTGAATTTCCCGCCAAAGAATCCCCTGTCACGCCCCACCGACACGCCCTCCCCGGGTGTGTCACCGGGCGTGACACGGGGCGTGTCGCCCTCTGCCCGAAGTCTGCGCCTCCTTCAATGCTTTGTACACAGCTGCACGCAACAGTACTGTCACGCCCCATGTCACGGGCGTGACCTGGGGCGTGACTGCCCCCATTCGGACGTCTGATGGACCTGCGACTGCTGAATTTGACTTGACACGCCTGTCACGCCCCCCTGTCACGGGCGTGACCTAGGGCGTGACCACCATCGTACCGAAATAATCATCATTCCCGCCAGAATTCAGCTCCCGAGGTCAAATCCGTACTTGTCACGCCCCCTGACACGCCCCCCCTAGGGCGTGTCGGAGGGCGTGACCAACCCGTGGGAAAAGTCTATAAATACCAGACCCCCCCTTCCATTTCAGCAAGCTTTTGGGGAGAGGGGGAGGTGCTGCCCCTTTAGTTCTTCATCCTTTTTTATGCTTTTTCTCTCTCTCTCCCTCTCTCTCTCTTATTTTGTAATTATTTTCTTAACCTAGCTTAGTGTTTTGCTTTTAGCTCTTGCATTTCCTTTACTTGCTTAATATAGGGCTAGAATAGGGCTTTAATTCATGCACTTGTAATTTCAATTTCATTAGTGTAACTTGCTCCTTTTAATTAATATAAGTGCTCTTCCTATTACTAGTGTTCTTTTTATGCTCTACTACTCATCCCCCCCCTCCTCCACTCTATTATGATTAACTAATCCTCCTTGTACTCGATCTTGATGATCCGAGGTTAGAGCGATTAAGTTATGACGCTTTAATTAATCTTTTCTTTTTAGGTTAGGGCCTTGAATTATTCTTGATTAATCACGGGTTGGAGGTATATTTTCGATATATACTCTCCGCCTTTGCTTTCGTTCTGGGCTAGCCGAGAGGCCGATAGAATGAAGTGAGCATTCAAGAGTAAAGGGAGTTGTACGCACCCCTTGAGAGAGGCAGACGTCCAAATCTCCCGGATTGGAGTAAAATCCAATAGAGGGGTTCACCGCGTAAAGCGAGCTTTAGGCCTCCGATTTAGACGAGAGTCGGTCGGACCTTCTTAAACTCAGTTGGGCACAACTTCGAGAGAAGCGTGTTCAAGCATTAGGAACCTCCACGGTCAAGGACCTTTATCCTATTAAGTTTAGATTTTTATCGCATTTTCTTAATCGTCTTTAGCCGAGGTGATTCTAGATTCGAGTGCGCCTCTTTATTATTAGCTATAAATCTTTTTATCCTGCAAGTAATTAGTTCTCTTTTCTTTTAGCTTAGTAATTTAATTTCAGTTTTTAGTTTAGTAATTAATAGAAATTCCAATTGATAAAATAATAGCAATCTCCTTTGAGTAGAAGTAGTCATTACGCCCCAGGGAAATACGACCTTGATACTAATCTTTAGTATCCTATACTATAACCGATAAGGTACGCTTGCCTTTATCGGATATAGAATCGGAGAATATTCTCAACCACCACATCCACTTTCTCTTCTCTTCTCTCTAACCCTCTCTCTCCGCCGTTGCGAATTTGTGTATCACATACCTTATTTGATACGGGAGCATCTCACAACTTTGTGGTGGAGGATTTTGTCAAGGACTTAGAACATGTCCAACCTTTTTCTGGAGTTATCAGGAGGGTGTGTGTTCCCAATGGGACGAAGATCCTATCTACTAAAAAATGCCTTCTAGAGGTGACCATCGATATCTTAACATTCGAGGCTCTGACAATGATTTTGAAGATGACAGACTTTGATCTTGTCTTGGGAATGACATGGCTCACCTGGAACCCAGTAAAAATTAATTTCCCGGCAAGGAATGTCGTACTGAGATACAACGATACCTACGCGATTTTTGAAGGTACTAACCCAGTCTCCCGCTGTCTACTTTCTTCTATCTAGGCCGTAAAGGCCCACCTGTAGGTAGACAAGATTTACCAGGTGTGGTTCGAGATGATTGAGGAAGAGACTTCTATCTCTAACATTACAGTGGTATGAGATATCGCTGATGAATTCCTAGAGAAGCTGCCAAGACTTCCACTGTACCGTGAGAAGGACTTTCGGATCCAGCTAGTGCCGGGAGCTAAGCCAGTATCTAGGGATCCATATCGGATGGCCCTAAACAAGCTAGTGGAATTTAGGAGTCAACTGCAGGATTTGGTTGAAGCTGGATTTGTCTGACAAAACTCCTCGCCGTGGGGAGCCCCCCGAATTATTTGCAAAGAAAAAGGATGGGACTCTTAGATTATGCATAGACTACAGAGGACTGAATAGGCTGATGGTACGAAACACGTACCCTTTATCGAGAATAGCTGAGCTTTTTGAATAGCAATAGGGAAACCAATGGTTCACGAAGCTTTATTTGAGGTCAGGATATTATCAGCTCCGAATCTAGGAGGAGGACATCCTGAAGAATGCATCCAGTAGCCAATATGGCCTTTATGAGTTCACGGTAATGCCATTTGGCCTCACGAATGCATCGTCTGCATTTATGAGTTTGATGAACCAAGTATTTGAGGCCTACCTTGTTATCTTTATCATCATATTTATAGACGATATCCTCATCTACTCGAGGATAGAGGAGGAGCATGCACGACATTTGGCATTGACACTAGAGAAACTCCAGGAGCACAGCCTATATGCAAAGTTTAGTAAATGCCAGTTCTGGTTGAAGGAGGTGGCCTTCCTAAGTCACATTATCAGTGGAGCATGGTTAGCAGTGGATCCGACAAAGATCCAAGCAGTGCAAGATTGGTCTCCACTAAAGACAACATCCGACATACCAAGTTTCCTAGGACTTGCTGGGTACTACCGGAAGTTGGTATAGGGATTTTCCAGAATTGCCCTCCCTTTTACATCACTGATGAAGAAGGATACACAGTTTGTGTGGGCGCTATAGTACGAGTTTGCCTTCCATAAGCTAAAGGGCCTGCTTACCTCGGCCCCTATCCTCGCTCTTCCCTCTAGAAAGGAAGGATTCTAAGTATACACCGACACACCCTACCAGGTAATGGGTCTCGTCCTTATGCAGCACAGAAACGTGATAGTCGATGCTTCCCTCTAGCTGAAGAAGAACAAACAAAATTACCCTGTGCATGATCTGGATATGGAAGCGGTAATCTTTGCAATAAATATCTGGCGGCATTACCTCTATGGAGTTCATTGTGATATCTTATCTGACCATAAAAATATCAAGTATGTGGACACACAGAAGGAGTTAAACATGCGACATAGATGATGGGTGGAGTTTCTTTCCGATTATCAATACATGATGCACTACCACCCAGGGAAGGTGAACGTAGTAGTAGATGCTCTTAGCAGGAGAGCTTCCATAATAGGAGCA
Source organism: Platanthera zijinensis (assembly GCA_039513925.1). Lineage (NCBI taxonomy): Eukaryota > Viridiplantae > Streptophyta > Magnoliopsida > Asparagales > Orchidaceae > Platanthera > Platanthera zijinensis. The sequence continues at coordinate 99,862,112 of CM077088.1, forward strand.
GAACCCCAGATGATGGGCATAGAGCTGGTCTAGATGTTGGAGGATATGTAGATAACCTTGGTGTCCAAGGCAGACCCTAGACGATATGAGGAGTACTTAGCATCGATGAGCATTTCTAGTGATATACAGGATCGCATCAGAGACGGGCAGATGAAGAACGCTAAGCGAAAGCCAATATTCAAGGCTTTGGAGGTTGGCACGGCTGGAGATTATAAGTTGAAGGATGGCCTAGTATGCTTCAGAGGCAGAGTATATATACCAGCAGGAGGTCCAATAGGAGAGGATATTTTGACCGAAGAACACACTAGTAGGTACTCAATGCATCCTGGAATCACGAAAATGACGGCTGATCTGAAGAGGAACATGTACTGGCTAGGCATGAAGAAGGAGATCACCTACTTTTTGATGCACTGCAAGACTTGTCAACTTATGAAGGATGAATGTAAAAGCCTAACAGGATTAATACATCCACTACCGGTGCTAGTGTGGAAGTTCGAGGACATAGCAATGGAATTTATACACGGACTCCCTCGTTCCCATACAAGAAATGATTCGATCTGGGTGACGTTGAAAGATTGACGAAGGTTGCCCGATTTATATCGGTTAGGAAGGATGCTTCGGTCAGAGTTCTAGTACAGAGATTTGTGGAGAAGTTTGTCCGTTATCATGGTGTAACAAGGATGATTGTATCAGATTGGGATGGATGATTTACGTCTAAGGAACTGGGAGCAGTTTTGGCTTACTTTGGCTACCGATTGACCTTCAGCACTGCATTCCACCCCCAAATGGATGGGCAAATGGAGCATACAAACCAGATATTGGAGGATCTCTTACTCCTATGTATCGTGGATCACAGAGAACCGTGGGAGAGACTGTTGCTGCTTATCGAGTTTTCTTATAACAACAGTCATCAGACTAATATAGGCACGGCTCCTTATGAGGCATTATATGGACGGAGATGTAGGACTCCATTATCATGGATTCATGATGAAGACATAAAGTCGCTCGGCTCAAAATTCATAGAGGACATAAATGCTCAGGTACGATTGATTTGTGATAGGATGCTGGAGGCCCTGAGTAGACATGCCAAATACTACGATGCGCGACATCGTCATGTGGAATTTTAGATTAGTAACATGGTATTTTTGAAGATATGCCAGATGTAACACCCCAAAATGTTGTAGGAGCGACGGGGATCACTTTTGGCCAAGACAAAGTTTTGGTGCAGGTGACACGGGCCCCGACACGGGCGTGTCGGAGGCCGTGTCAGGCGTGTCGAGCTCGGGCCGTCGAGCTGGCCGTGTAGTCGACCAGTTCAGGTCGACGATGGTCGTGTGGGGGAACACGGCCTAGGGCACGGGCGTGTCCCAGGCCGTGTCACACCTGGGCTGTACGGTGGGGTACACGGGCAGTGACATGGGAACGAACACGGGCGTGTCTAGTTTGACATGGGCATGTCTGATGCTGTGTCACCAAGCCGTGTACCTCTCTGACTGCGAAGTGTTGATCGATTGCACACGGGGGGCGTGACACGGGTCCCGACACAGGCGTGTCGAAGGTGACACGGGCGTGTCGGAGGCCGTGTCACATGCCGTGTTGCTGGTTTTCAATTTTGGTCGAGACGGCGAATGAGCTACACGGCCAGGCACACGGCCGTGTGTGAACCCGTGTTCGGCCCAGTTTTTGTGATTTCAGATCTAATCCTGGCCGTTCATTTCCTTGGCTTTGGATCCGACGGTGGGGGGCTGCTCCTGGGTGGTTTTTAGCCGGGAATAGGGTTTTGAAACCCTTATTTCACTTGGGTACTCTCTCTCTAAAATTTAGAGAGAAGGGAGAGCTTGGAGGAGGAAGAAGGAGGTCAACTCCGGCGGCCGGTGGAGATTCGGAGCTCCAAATCGCGAGCCGTCTTCGGATCCGCGGAGGCAAGGAGATTGCGGTGCTTTTCATCCGCATAGATTTTCATGGCGCCGCGGAAGAACGCAAGGGTAACGATTTCTCATCCTTGGGCATGTGAAGCCCTCTTTTCCTTTGCATAGGAAGCCCTCTCTCGCGAGTGAGCGAAGAGTTGGAGCGTTCCTTGGGGTTGATATGTGAAGTCCCCCTTGTGTAGAGTCCGAATGCGTAAACGGACATAGGCATTGTGTGTGAAGCCTATCCGGACAAGTAGAGCCGAATCGGTGATGTTGCATTGCATTTGAACCGGGCAAGAATCCGGATGTTTGGGTGTTTTCGGGTTTTCTACGTGGTAGATTGCATCAGGGAGCCTTGGAGATTAACTCCAAGGTGCACCCGGAAAACTGGGCAAAAGCGGGTGTTGCCAACACGATGGCCGGGGAGCCAACGTGAACATAACCGGGTTATGTGATTATTGTGGTGGAAACGGGACTCGGTGAGTCTTGGCCTACGCATATGGCTTAAATTGTCATTGCGGTATGAGCACGGGTCAGGCGGAACCGTACCCGGTCTATGTCGTTCGGTAGGACCGTTGGCATGGATGAGGGTCTTCGGCGGTCTATGGCTTAAATTGCCGTGACCAAGGCCAATAAGACAAAATGCTCATATGGATGACCGTCCAAGAGGCGGTGGTGGATTGGGAACGTCTATGGCTTGAATTGACGTGACGTTGGCTAGTTCGCCGAGAATGTGCCCTGAGTGCACGGGGTGTGTGGTCGTGCGAGCCTATGCCTGTGGTGAAGTGCAAATACTTTATATAAATGCCTATGCTAATAAAGTGCAGGGAAAGAGCATCGCCGCCCCGAATGTGGGGGCGGGATCGTTATAATTTGGTCAGCATTACTGACCGTAGCTATTGTTTGCCACCGGGCAGTGGTTTATTGCTTGCAGGTGCTGCGGAGCCGAGCAGAAAATAGCGGGCTAAAGCCCAAGTTGCTGCGCCGGCCCTCGAAGGCCAAATTTTGAGTGTTTTTATTGTATTCACGTGTGACCGGCCTGCGAGCCGAAGTATGAAAACACTTCTTTTGTTAAGTGAACAGTGTAAGGCCTTAAGGCCAATTTTCTTTTGGTGTATGTATACATTCCTGAGTTTGTAGTGGACATTCATGCTGTTGTGGCTGGGTTCTTATTTCTTTTGCAACCTAATAAATTGCTTCCGCTAGGTGTTGTGTAGGACGACATGATTGGTTGAATGGTTTCAACGCGTAACTAACCGGTCTGTCCGTAGTATATGGCGTCGGGCCCCGGCCGGACCTACTGCTATATGCTATACGAAGGATAGGGGCGTTACAAATTGGTATCAGACTTCTGGTTTCGGTCAAGCTTAAATGAATTCGTGGGCGAATTCACTTTAAGGGGTGGTGAGCATATGTGTGTGCGTCATCGTTATAACATGAAAAGAACCCATGAATGTCCACTTAGGAATGAAAATATACATGTTTGAGGAACCTGCGTGTTCCTATAATTGCTGTTTGCAGTAATTTTTGGTCGCTTATCAGTGTTTTGCACGATTATAGGTGACCAGGAGTGGTGCTGGGCCGCCAGAACGGCCAGGTTCTGAGGCAAGCAGTGCGCCAAGTGAAGCGCCTGCAACACCTCCGTCTGTCGAGACCATTAGGCTGGTGGCAGAAGCGGTCATGGCAATGATCAATGCGCAGCCTGTAAGGCAGGTGCAGCAGCCTGCTCCTGCTGTGGAGCAAGTACCGCTTCAGACGGCAGAGCAAAGGAGGGTTGAGCAAGTAGTTTTGGAGCCAGAGTTGCCTCGGAGAGCAACTGAAAGACAACTGAAGCACGTAATGGGCTTTCATCCACCGGTATTCACGGGGGCAGAAACCCCGACCCAAGCAGAGGATTGGCTCTCAAGGGTCAACAGGGTGATGACTGCGACGAAAACGGAAGAGTGGCAGAAGACCACTATATCGACGTTCCTTTTGGATGGGGACGCAAGACTATGGTGGGAAGGCCTAGAGCTACATCAGTTGCGGGGAAGGCCGTTGGCCGAAGTTTCAATGGAGGAGTTTGCGAGACTATTCATGGCTCGATACCTCCCCTCGACGCAGAGAATTGTGCTAGAAAGCGAATTTCAGAAGTTGGTGCAAGGGGATTGCACCATTGATGAGTACCTCCACGAGTTTACTCGGTTGGGGAGATATGCCGGCGCTACCTTCGCAGACGAGGAGCGCAAGACGAGCCGCTTCTATGAAGGGCTAAGAGATGATTTAAGGTTGCTACTGTCGGGGCCCAAGGCGCAGGGTTTCATGACCCTGGTCAGTTCGGCCCGGTCCTTGGAGAAGGACATGAAGAATGTCCAAGCGAAAAAGGAATCCGGTAGTAAGAAAGCGGAGTTCAAGGCACCGACTACGTCTAAGTCGGGCTACCGCATATTCTATAAGAAAGCTAAGACGTCGGGTCCAGCTTCTTCAGGTGCCTTGGGGGCAGCTACCAATCGAACCCCGGGCGCTTGTTTTACATGTGAAAAGACGGGGCACTTTGCCCATGATTGCTGGAGTGGACTCTCAAAGTCCGAAAGGAAACAAGGAGCTACCTACGAGGAGAAGGGCAAAGCGGTGGAGTCGACCACGTCCCACTATGCTCCGACTCAGCCTAGAGTCTATAACTTGGGCCAGCAGGAGGCCATCAAGCAAGCGGATGTGGTGACAGGTATGAGTTAATTTATAGCAAGTTAGCTTTACTACCGTTATCTATTGCTTGTTAGCCTAATATCATTTGCACAGGCTTTGCCTTGATTAGTGATAGTCCGGCACGGGCACTGTTCGATACGGGAGCTTCACACTCCTTCTTGTCCGAAAGCTTTATATCGTGCATCGGAGTCCCTTCTTCGATGGCGAAGGACAAGTTGGATGTGCTACTACCGAATGGGTGCTCGATGCGTGCGAACAGAGTGTGCGCCGTAAAGGTTCACATTGGGAGCCAAGAGTTCGACTTGCTAGCGTCATTACTGCCGTTAGTAGAGTTCGACGTCATATTTGGAATGGATTGGCTGTCAGAGCAGAAGGCTTGGATCGACTACGACCGAAAGGAGGACAAGCTGGGTGTTGGATGAGGGACAACATTCGAGGGACTCAAGGGGTTGAGCAACACACTGATGTCTGCTCTTCAAGTGGTAAAGGCAGTTCGTGCTGGTGCAGAGCTGTTCTTCGCAATAGTGGGGGTTGTGGAGCCAAAGTCCACGTTGGATAGCATTCCCATGGTTTGCGAATACCCCGATGTGTTCCCGGATAGTCTTCCCGGATCCCCACCGCAGCGGGAGATTGATTTCACCATCGAGCTCGTGCCGGGGGCCAAACCGGTGTCACGTGCTCCGTATAGGTTGGCGCCTAAGGAGATGGCGGAGTTGAAAGTTCAGCTAGAGGAGCTGATCGGGCAAGGTTATGTGCGTCCAAGCTCGTCGCCTTGGAGCGCACCGGTCCTCTTTGTTAAGAAGAAGGATGGGAGTATGCGGCTGTGTATCGACTACAGAGAGTTGAACAAGCTGACGGAGAAGAATAAGTACCCGATCCCGAGGATTGATGATCTCTTTGATCAGTTAGTCGGATCGTCGGTATACTCCAAGTTGGACTTGAAGTCGGGATACTATCAGCTGAGGATCAGGGAGTGTGATATCCCGAAGACGGCGTTCAGTACGAGGTATGGGCATTTCGAGTTCACAGTCATGCCGTTTGGACTGACGAATGCGCCATTGGTATTTATGGATCTGATGAACAGGACGTTCAGAGATTACCTGGACCGCTTTGTGATCGTCTTTATTGATGATATTCTAGTGTACTCACAGTGCGAGGAAGACCACTTCAAGCACTTACACCTGGTGTTGGAGACTCTGAGAAGGAATGATTTATACGCAAAGTTCTCCAAGTGCGAGTTCTGGCTACCCTCGGTAGCGTTCCTTGGTCATATAGTGAGTGGGGAAGGTATAGCGGTGGATCCGGCGAAGATTGTTGCGATAAGGGAGTGGCCTGCGTTATCTTCTGTCGCAGAAGTCCATAGTTTTCTCGGGCTTGCCGGATATTACAGGTGCTTCGTAGAGAACTTCTCGCGGTTAGCATTACCTCTCACGAAGTTGACAAGGAAGGATCAGAAATTCTTGTGGACGCAAGAGTGCGTGCAAGCTTTTGAGGAGCTGAAGAGGCGGTTGACCACGGCGCCAGTGCTTAGTTCGCCGAGTGGGACCGAGGGCTTCGAGGTGTATAGCGACGCTTCGGGTAGTGGCTTGGGCTGCGTGTTGTTACAGCATGGGAGCGTGATAGTGTATGGATCGCGTCAGTTGAAGGTGCATGAAAGAAATTATCCGGTGCACGACTTGGAGTTGGCGGCCGTGATATTTCCACTCAAGTTGTGGAGGCACTACCTTTACGGCGTAAGGGTCGATATATACACCGACCACAAGAACCTAAAATACTTGTTGGATCAAAAGGACCTTAATATGAGGCAGAGGAGGTGGATGGAGTTCCTAGGGGACTACACCTTCAAAATACATTATGTACCCGGGAAGGGCAACGCAGTTGCGGATGCGCTGAGCCGCAGGGCTCCCGCCCAAGCCAACTGGTTGTTGGTGCATGATGAGCGGCTAGTACGGGAGTTGGAGGAGCTTGAGATCTGTTGCGTTGACAGGCAGACGAGCGCCAAAGCAATGCTAAACTAGACAGAAGTTCAGTATGACCTGGCTGACCGGGTTCGGCAGGCATTGGAGTGGGATGACTCCATGAAGGAGCTTATGGAGGCAGCGTTGGATGGGTCAAATTCCTAGTTTTCAGTGGAAGATGGTTTATTAAGGAAGGACCATCGGTTGTGCGTCCCGAGTGGGGGTAACCTCCGGGCGGAGTTGATGTACGAGGCTCATCATACCAAGTACTCAATCCACCCAGGGAGCACGAAGATGTATCGTGATCTCAAGAAGCTGTTTTGGTGGCCGGGGCTTAAGAAAGATGTGGCGTTGTTTGTGGCTAAGTGCCAAACGTGCGCCTTGGTGAAGGCGGAGTGCCAAAAGCCGGGAGGATTTCTGAAGTCCTTGCCTATACCGGAGTGGAAGTTGACGACATATCTATGGACTTTGTGCACGGGTTGCCAAGGTCGCAGAAAGGGAACGACGCTATCTGGGTGATCGTAGACCGGCTAACAAAGGTGTCACACTTCATTCCGCATAGGAAGGATGATCCAGTGGAGAAATTGGCAAAGTTGTATGTTGACAATATTGTTAGGCTGCATGGTGTGCCCCGTAGCATTGTGAGTGATCGCGATGGGCGGTTCACGTCAAATGATTGGAGGTTGGTGCAGCAGATGCTGGGAACAAAGTTAAAGTTCAGCACAGCTTTCCATCCGCAGACGGATGGGCAGACCGAGAGGGTCAATAGAACGATGGAGGACATGCTACACATGTGTGTTCTGGATTTCGGTAAGCATTGGGAAGACCACCTGTATTTGGTGGAGTTCGCGTACAACAACAGCTACCAAGCAAGTATACAAATGGCGCCCTTCGAGGCCCTGTATGATAGGAAGTGTCGCACGTCGTTATCGTGGCTTGAAACGGGTGAGGCAAGGTTGTACAAGAAGCAGGAGGTGGAGAGTGCTACCTCGTTAGTGCGGATCATTCGGGAGCGCTTGTTGATCGCTCAGGACCGGCAGGCGAAGTATTACAATGACAAGCACCAGAACGTGGAGTTCACGGTAGGCGATTGGGTATATCTTAAAGTGAAGCCATTCAAGGGGGTTTCGTGGGTGAGACGCTTGAAGAAGCTGAGCCCAAGATACCTTGGACCTTTTGAGGTTCTGGAGCGAGTCGGCGAAGCGGCATACCGTCTGAGGCTATCGGAGGAATTAAGTGGATTACATGATGTGTTCCACATTTCTGTGTTGCGGAAGGCGGTGCAAGAGCCTTTGCAGGTGATCGCGGTTGACCAAGTGCCGGTGGACAAGGGGTTGACGACTAGGGTCAAGCCCATTCGTATTGAAGATGTTGAGGTCAAGAGGCTTCGTAACAAGGAGATCCGGATGGTTAAGGTCTGGTGGGATAATTGCGGGCGAGAGGAGCTCTCTTGGGAACGGGAGCAGACTATGCTGGAGGAGTACCCGGAATTGTTCCGCTCAGGTACTGATTTACGTTAAGTCCTGTTTTTCCTTTATTAATTTTGTGGGCGAAATTCTTTAAGGAGGGTAGAATTGTAACACCCCAAAATGTTGTAGGAGCGACGGAGATCACTTTTGGCCAAGACAAAGTTTTGGTGCAGGTGACACGGGCCCCGACACGGGCGTGTCGGAGGCCGTGTCGGGCGTGTCGAGCTCGGGCCGTCGAGCTGGCCGTGTAGTCGACCAGTTCAGGTCGACGATGGTCGTGTGGAGGAACACGGCCTAGGGCACGGGCGTGTCCCAGGCCGTGTCACACCTGGGTTGTACGGTGGGGTACACGGGCAGTGACACGGGAACGAACACGGGCGTGTCTAGTTTGATACAGGCGTGTCTGATGCCGTGTCACCAAGCCATGTACCTCTCTGACTGCGATGTGTTGATCGATTGCACACGGGGGGCATGACACGGGTCCCGACACGGGCGTGTTGCAGGTGACACGGGCGTGTCGGAGGCCGTGTCACATGCCGTGTTGCTGGTTTTCAATTATGGTCGAGACAGCGAATGAGCTACACGGCCAGGCACACGGCCGTGTGTGAACCCGTGTTCGGCCCAGTTTTTGTGATTTCGGATCTAATCCTGGCCGTTCGTTTCCTTGGATTTGGATCCGACGGTGGGGGGCTGCTCCTGGGTGGTTTTTAGCCGGGAATAGGGTTTTGAAACCCTTATTTCACTTGGGTACTCTCTCTAAAATCTAGAGAGAAGGGAGAGCTTGGAGGAGGAAGAAGGAGGTCAACTCCGGCGGCCGGTGGAGATTCGGAGCTCCAAATCGCGAGCCGTCTTCGGATCCGCGGAGGCAAGGAGATTGCGGTGCTTTTCATTCGCATAGATTTTCATGGTGCCGCGGAAGAACGCAAGGGTAACGATTTCTCATCCTTGGGCATGTGAAGCCCTCTTTTCCTTTGCATAGGAAGCCCTCTCTCGCGAGTGAGCGAAGAGTTGGAGCGTTCCTTGGGGTAGATATGTGAAGTCCCCCTTGTGTAGAGTCCGAATGCGTAAACGGACATAGGCAGTGTGTGTGAAGCCTATCCGGACAAGTAGAGCCGGATCAGTGATGTTGCATTGCATTTGAACCGGGCAAGAATCCGGATGTTTGGGTGTTTTCGGGTTTTCTACGTGGTAGATTGCATCAGGGAGCCTTGGAGATTAACTCCAAGGTGTACCCGGAAAACTGGGCAAAAGCGGGTGTTTCCAACACGATGGCCGGGGAGCCAACGTGAACATAACCGGGTTATGTGATTATTGTGGTGGAAACGGGACTCGGTGAGTCTTGGCCTGCGCATATGGCTTAAATTGTCGTTGCGGTATGAGCATGGGTCAGGCGGAACCGTACCCGATCTATATCGTTCGGTAGGACCGTTGGCATGGATGAGGGTCTTCGGCGGTCTATGGCTTAAATTGCCGTGACCAAGGCCAATAAGACAAAATGCTCATATGGATGACCGTCCAAGAGGCGGTGGTGGATTGGGAATGTCTATGGCTTGAATTGACGTGACGTTGGCCGGTTCGCCGAGAATGTGCCCTGAGTGCACGGGGTGTGTGGCCGTGCGAGCCTACGCCTATGGTGAAGTGCAAATACTTTATATAAATGCCTATGCTAATAAAGTGCAGGGAAAGAGCATCGCCGCCCCGAATGTGGGGGCGGGATCGTTATAATTTGGTCAGCATTGCTGACCGTTGCTATTGTTTGCCACCGGGCGGTGGTTTATTGCTTGCAGGTGCTGCGGAGCCGAGCAGAAAATAGCGGGCTAAAGCCCAAGTTGCTGCGCCGGCCCTCGAAGGCCAAATTTTGAGTGTTTTTATTGTATTCATGTGTGACCGGCCTGCGAGCCGAAGTGTGAAAACACTTCTTTTGTTAAGTGAATAGTGTAAGGCCTTAAGGCCATTTCTCTTTTGGTGTATGTATACATTCCTGAGTTTGTAGTGGATATTCATGCTGTTGTGGCTGGGTTCTTATTTCTTTTGCAACCTAATAAATTGCTTCCGCTAGGTGTTGTGTAGGACGACATGATTGGTTGAATGGTTTCAACGCGTAACCAACCGGTCTGTCCGTAGTATATGGCGTCGGGCCCCGGCCGGACCTACTGCTATATGCTATACGACGGATAGGGGCGTTACACCAGATGCATGGAGTCTCACGGGTTCATGGGCGAAAGAAGCTCACTCCAAGATATATGGGGCCCTATAGGATTCTTAAGAGGATCGGTCCCTTGGCCTATAGCCTGGATCTACCGCCCGAGTTGACAGGCTTACATGATGTATTCCACATCTCTTCACTTAGGAAGGCTCTCCTACGGCCAGAGTAGCAGATTTCCACTACGGCTTGCCCAGTAGCATCTGACTGATCAGTCTGCTTGAAGCAAGTCAGGATAGATGATATAGAGGTATTAGTCCTGCGAAAGAAGAAGGTTCCGCTGGTCAAGGTCCTGTGGTCTAATCATGGACAGGAAGAGCACACCTGGGAGCCTATGGACCTTATGCAGCATAAGTATCTGGAACTCTTCACTGTAGGTATAACCATAATTACCAATGAATTTCATATCCTTTAATTTTTAGTTCAGACCCCGTAGGCCTAACCTTACTTTCAGGGATGAAATTTTTATTTTTATGTATTGGTATTTGTAACATCCCACAAAAAACCAGACCCCTAGGAAGTTTTTGTCATGACTAGGTCATGACAAAGCTCTAAGAAGACCAAGAGGACCCTGGGTGTCTTGGTAAATAGGTGAAAGCACCTTGGTCTGCAAATAGTAGTTCTTGGACACCTAAGTTAGGGTTTTGCTAATGACTCCCAACATGACTAATTGACCCCACCATACCACCTTCAACCTCAAGGCACCCAAGACACTTAGTTGACTAGCCAACCTACTCATTTGACCAAGTCAACAACCTCCAAGTCAACCTTGGTCAACCAAGCTCAAATGGGGAGGAAAGTTAAGCCCAAAATGGGAAGAGGGTCAAAACAAACTTCAACCCAATTTGGCTAGGCCCAATTATGATGGCCCACTAGTAACAATAAGTGGAAATTACCTAGAATGCCACTACAATACTGGACAGGATGACTAGGAGAGAGAAAGTGGAAATTCTACCTAACGGAGGAGAAAGAAAGTGAAGCATTCATGGCTTTAGATGACCATGGGGCATTGAAATCCCTCTTAATGGACTCATTCATCCCCTTGGTTAATCAGGAGGAGAAGGAGGGGTTTTCCCGACAACCTAGGGGTGAATATTTAAGAGTTTGGAGGTGGCCAAAATATCAATTCAAGGCCATTATTGACCATTCTTGGTTTGCCTCTCCCACTCCCCAAAACAACCCCTCCATTAGTTTTAAAACTCCCAAGCAATCAAAATGAATCTTTACATCCCTGGTTTTTGTGATGGATTGAGAATCCGGGCAGGAAAAGCTTGGAGGTTGTCGGCCATGGCACACCACCACCACACTCGCCGCAAAGCCCGCCTGTGGTGGTGGTGGTCGGCCAGGGAGGTGCCTAGGTGGTCAGAAACTGGAGTTAGAAAAGCTCCAATTCACGCTGATCTTGGCCTTGGCTCATCGGGGACGATGACCCGCGACCGTTGGATCTGCGTGATCAGTTATACGCAGGCCGGTTTTTAATATATATATAAACATTTGTATTTTGTCATTTTTATCAGTTACTTCATTTAGTTATTAAAAATATTAGAGGCATTTGCTGTGAATGTTTCCAACATAGAAAACTTCGCCCTTGGAGTCTAGTTTAATCCAAAATTAAAATCAACCCATTTGGACCACTGGATTTCCCTCAACACACGTTTTGGTGCAAGGTGTCCAAAGGCTAACCAGTAATTAAAATGAGTGCCCCCAGTGACCTACTCAGTTAAATGACCTGAACTTTGGACCATAGGCTGGTATGACCATGACCCACAACTTATCCAAAAATCAAAATTTTTGGAGATGATGTTTCTATAGTTTTCCTAACAATTTAATAATTCATATATGTGACTTTAATAGGGTCTATGGACCTCAAATTTTCCCCAAACTCTGGTGGATGACTAGAGGGGATATTATAAGGCCAAGAAAAAAATATCAACTCAATTGGAGTTGATTTGGTGGGGTAACCTGATGTATAAAGTTAGTCACCTAGGGGTAATATGCCTAGTATCAAGAGTGCACTGGTAACAGGCGTCGAGTGCGTCGACTAGACTCAATGAAGCATGGAGTGCGTTGACTGGTGGGTAGGGGTCGAGTGATACTTAAAACATAGAATAAATTGACTTGGAATAATCCTGGAATCAGGAAGCGTCGAGTGTATTGACTAGACTCGACGAGGCATCGTCGAGTGATACTCGACACATGCGTTGCTTGAACTTAGGAAAATACTGGACTCAACAAAGCATTGAGTAATCTCAATGCCATTTGATGAGGCATCGAGTGATACTCGACGAATACGATGCCTTGAAAGAAAAATCATGGACTCGACAAAGCGTTGAGTGATCTCGATGCCATTCGACGAGGCGTTGAGTGATCTCGACGCCATTCCTATCTAATGCAGATACATATCATAATAATATTGAATGATCATGAAACTTGGGTGAAGGGCCTATAGTGATGTTATAGATGTTTGTAATTTTTATCATAATTTTTGGACGAAGAATATTTGTACCTTCTTTATAATTTTAGAAATTGATAATTAGGGAAATAATTGTTTCAGGACAAACCTAGTACTAGAAAAAAATTAAGAAACTTGTCCAGTAAACTTTTTAGACCACAATAGAGCCTTGTTAATTTTATTGTAATTTTTGGAAGTAAATAAATAGAGGTTCCTTCACAAGGTGCCCTAGATGAAGTTTTATTTATTAATTTATTTATGTGGCAAAAAGAAGTTAGAAGATTATGAAATTTGGGCAGTGACACTTTCTAACTATTATTGATCTAAGGTAATTTTATTATAATTTTTGGATGATAAAATCTTATAGCCCCTTTGTTAATAATCATTTTGATCAAAAAACTTATAATTTGGTTTATGAAAGAAATAATTTTAAAAAAATTATGAAACTCATAATTTACTGTTATTTAGTCAATAAGAGGCTGTGGAAATTTTGGTGTGATCATTACATTTTCAAAACTTATACTTCATGTTTAAGTCTTAGGATTCATGATTTAGGGAAAATTATTTAAAGGCTGAATTAATTTTGAAAAAAATACCAAATTCTTGATTTGGCATCAACATGTCAGGGTACACCCCTATTAATAATCCTAAGGTTGTTGACAAAGCAAATGGAGTATTCACCTTCACACACTTAAGCTAGTCGGTTTGTCTGCATAAAGTGAATAGAAGTGGTCAAGGAAGAAAAGTAGGCCTCACATGGGGACAATATAGTGGGTGCACCTAATTTTGGTGGAGTCTTGATGAGGTCACCCTTAGGGCCAATCATAGGTTGTTTGGGTACCAAGGAGAAGTGGTTGTGCTCAGGGCTGACGAAGTATCGTCTTCGCCCTGAAGGTAATAATTCACTTAGGTTTAGTTAAACAGAAATGGGAAAAATGGAGTTTGGTAATTAATAGCTACCTATAAAAGTAATCTCCTTAAGAAAAGGAGCTTTGGGATTCAACCCATCGTTGTTCTTATGGCCCTCGAGTGCCCTTCACCAGGCATGCTCTGAGCAGTCCAAGGTTAACCCTAAGCTGTAAGAATATGTCGATAAAAAGAGAAACCAATATTAATCCGTAATCACATACACTCACCCCGTCACCTTGGAAGGATAGTTGATTTAGATTCACGAGCAGTGGGCTGGGTGTTGATAGAATTGATGACTTATGTTGGTGAGACGATGGCTCAGGAGCTCTATATAGCATGTGTGCATGTGCATTAAGTGGTGGGTCCTCGATATTGGACGGTCATTCACACCGATGACGATACGCTGACTCGGTAAGTGTAAGTGTTCACTTAGCCCATAAAAGACTGGTGGTTTACCAACACTAGTATAAGAGGCTTCGTAGCACCTGACTGTGTGTGTGCCGAGTAGTATGCAGGGTCTAGGCTGTGTAGTGTGAATGACACCCTAGGAGTTGGCAGGCCCAACCCACTGCCTCTATATACCACTAAGGATGGTACCTGAGAGTTTAACTAACTCTAAATGGGGGAACTAAAGGTCTGTGCGCATAGAGTTGGGTGGGTGAGTTGCACTAGTGTGAGACATATCATTCAGCACGCATAACATTTCATGTCATACATAACTTGCATAAAACCTCTACCCCTAACGTATAAATTATTTTGGGATCTTGTATACGTTAGGCCTTGCAAAACGATCCCTTAATTCATATGTTTGTATGGGCATTTTTATAATCTAAGGTTACTTTCTCTGTGATAGATAACTGCTCTACGTTTACTTTAATTTGTTGTTTCTATTATAATTCTACTTTTACTTGCTGTTCATATACCTATCATTACTGTGATAGATACTTATAATATATGAAAGTTAGGGCCACTGTCACCTGCTCTTGCTTGTTGGATCTAGTGGCCAATCTTTGAGGGGGGGGGGGTATAAGGTTATAACGTTAAATAGAATTTAAAAATAATTCACCTATTAAAATCAAGTTCTGGAAACTTCCACGGTGCATTAGCTAGCTAATGCGTGACGGTAAGCCACAGTGCTCGTTTTCCTGTGCAGATCCGAGTTCCAACCCCATAAACACACACACTTGCTAAACAATCATAGCACACACCAAGAAGTAATTAACAAAGAAATAACAGATTCCATTGCATGAATTCAAAACAATAATAGTTCTAGATGAGTACAAAAAGGTGATCTCTGTGATGCCGGAGATCTCAGGCGATGAGTAGAAATGATCTTTTGGTTTCTATACCGATCTGCTCCACGGACTGGTTGGATCTCTCCTTTTCCCTCTAAGAAAAGTCTTCGAGCCCGCTCTTCACCTCCTCACAAGGAAGGGTCTTGGAGCCCTGCTAGATCCTCCGATCTAGACTTCCTTATCCCTAGGACGATTTCCCATGGAATCCTACCTGGATTCCGACGACCATTACCGGTCGATTTTCCTCACCTCAAGATTTAAAAAATGAAAAGATTACAAGAATAAAAGATATAAATGATCTAAAAGTTAATGTTCTCCCTCTTGACCACTTATCTGTTGAGCGATCTGCGGCCGGTGCTTAAGATCTTTGTTTTCTTTCAATCGGTCGGCACTTCATATTCGATGTAGATCTTTGATCGCTGGGTCAGCTAGATGAGAGCCTGAAGACAGATGTTGAACGTCAACTTGAAAGGAGATGCTCTCGAGTGACAGCCGGCCCTACCAGCTAGTGGGAGCCTTGTAGCAGGATCTGCTCGGGGTCTGGGAGACGAATTTCTTCTTCTTTGATGGAGACTTTTGGAACTGAGCACAAGAAGCCTTCTCCGTAAAGTAAACAAAAAAACACCTCAGTAGCAAGTACACAAAAATGGGAAAATCAACAATTTTTTTGGATTCGAGACCGGCTACTAAAACCTACCGCGGGGTGATAATGTGTTATCGTCGGGCGGTAGCATGACGGACTGCATCGTCTCCTTCCGCCGGAATGTCTCCAATATTCTTTTTGGATGATATTTCTTCACAAAATTTGTAGAAAATGAAGATTAATACATATAACTAGTAGATTTAAGAAAAGAACAAAGATCCATGAAAAAGAAACAAAGCAAACATGGATTTATCGTGAATATCTACACGGTTGAAATTATGGCACCATATCTTATAAAAACATGATTCTTGAAAACCGGATCTTAAAAAACACATGATCCGAGCTTACACAAGCTGGATCTATGAGAAACGGAAATGATCCATAGGAAAAATTGAAAAAAAAACGAAAAAACATCTCAAAATCGTCATAGATCGCGCCCAAAAATCGTGACATCATCAATTTCCACTCCACTAACACTATAAAATGAAATACGAGAAAAAGAGAGTGTAGGAGAGTACCTTACGGTGAAGAGGATGAGCTACAGGAACAACAAAGGGGGGATGCTGGCAGAAATTGGAAAGCAAGGAAAAATGTCCAGGCGTGCGGGATTAGATCAGACTTGTAACTTATATATCCCGATTCTACCGCGACGCGATAATCTTAACGCCGGAGGTAGAACCTTTGTCATAGTGTCGTCGCTCCTCTGTTATGATACACGCCTACGCCCCCGCTATTATGAGACACAATACAGTGAAACATGTGTTATAGATGGTATTAACAGAGGAGCGACGACACTATGACAAAGGTGCTACCTCCGGCGTTAAGATTATCGCGCCGCGGTAGAATCGGGATATATAAGTTACAAGTCAGATCTAATCCCGTACGCCTGGACATTTTTCCTTGCTTTCCAATTTCTTCCGGCATCCCCCCTTTGTTGTTCCTTTAGCTCGTCCTCTTCACCGTAAGGTACTCTCCTCCACTCTCTTTTTCTCGTATTTCATTTTATAGTGTTAGTGGAGTGGAGATTGATGATGTCACGATTTTTGGGCGCGATCTAAGACGATTTTGAGATGTTTTTTCGGTTTTTTTTTCAATTTTTCCTATGGATCATTTCCGTTTTTCATAGATCCAACTTATGTAAGCTCGGATCATGTGTTTTTTAAGATCCGGTTTTCATGAATCATGTTTTTATAAGATCCTGTGCCAGAATTTCAACCGTGTAGATATTCGCGATAAATCCATGTTTGCTTTGTTTCTTTTTCATGGATCTTTGTTCTTTTCTTAGATGTACTAGTTATATGTATGAATCTTAATTTTCTACCAATTTTTTGAAGAAATATCATCCAAAAAGAATATTCTAGACATTTTGGAGGAAGGAGACGATGCAGTCTGACATGCCACCGCCCGACGATAACACATTATCGCCCCGTGGTAGGTTCTAGTAGCCGGTCTCGAATCCAAAAAAATTTAGATTTTCCCATTTTTGTGTATTTGCTACTAATGTGTTTTTTTGTTTACTTTCAGGAGATGGCTTCATCGAGCTCCCAGTCTGCTCGCCCCAGCTTTTCAAAGAGGTCCAGAGTATCGAGTTCCACATACCCCACAATAGATGATGCAACAGTGAGCCTCACGATGAACGTTGATATTGACGTCAGATTTGTACACATCTATGAGGCTTTGGAAAGATCGGGTGTGCTTACCGTGATTTTATCTGGGGTCCCTTTTGTTGATGCAAGAAATACGCCTTCTAGTTAACGGGTTGTTCGGTCTCACAAGCTAGGTGAAGTGGGTTTCGGGGATTGCAGAGAGGTTTGCTGAGAGCAGCTGGGAAGGTTGATGATTAGCAGAGAAGCTTGATCAATCAATGGAGAAGCTTGGTTGATCAACGTAGAAGGTTGATTGATCAACAGAGAAGCTTGATGATCAGTGGAGAAGGTTGATTGATCAACGGAGAAGCTTGATTATCAGCGGAGAAGGTTGATCAGGAACTGTTGAGCAGACGATTACTTCGACGGTTGAGCTCTGATGGTTGAGACCAGCGAAGAGAAAAGAAGAGGGGGCCGCTAGCAGCGGCAATAATAGACTTCACCCGCCACGGCTTGAATGCCACTCTTGCGACGGGCTTTTCCTTTAATCAAGAAACAAGATTACAGCTTGCTGTTAAACCTTTGCACGAGAAAGAAATAAAGGGCACAAAGGGTGAAGCTGGCATCTAAGGAAAAAGTTTCCAGAGATTAAGGAAAAGAGGCTACTAGCAGACCACAAGCTTGATGGATCAACTGTGGAGGACTGAGAAACTGAGTCTGCAGACCTTGCTGGATCAACTATGGAGGACAGGGATACTGAGTCCGCAGACCTTGCTGGATCAACTATGGAGGACTGGGAAACTGAGTATGTAGACCTTGCTAGATCAACTGTGGAGGACTGGGAAACTGAGTCCGTAGACCTTGCTGGCAGCTGCAGTTCTCCTCCATCGCGTGCCCAAATGAGAGGCCTTGGGGGCTATTTATAGGCCCGAGGAAGATCTTCTAGATGCGGGGCCCAGTGACGTCATCATGGAGGATTGGGTTAACTCGGCGAGTAGGCTTTGCCTCTGCTGGGCGGCTGAAGAGAGAGCAGGCTTTGCCTTTACTGAAGAGAGAGCAAGTTTTGCCTATGCTGAAGAGAGAGCAAGCTTTGCCTTTAATAAAGAGAGCAGGCTTTGCCTCTGCTGAAAAGAGAGCAGGCTTTGCCTCTGCTGAAGAGAGAGCAAGCTTTGCCTCTGCTGAAGTGAGAGCAGGCTTTGCCTCTGCTGAAGAGAGAGCAAGCTCTACCTCTTCTGAAGAGAGAGCAAGCTCTGCCTCTGCTGAAGAGAGAGCAAGCTTTGCCTCTGCTAAAGAGAGAGCAAGCATTGCCTCTTTTGAACAGAGAGCAGGCTTTGCCTCTGCTGAAGAGAGAGCAAGCTTATCCTCTGCTTAAGATAGAGCAAGCTTTTACTCTATTGAAGAGGGAGCAATCTTTGCCTCTACTAAAGAGAGATCAAGCTTTGACTCTACTGAAGAGAGAGCAAGCTTTTCCTCTGCTAAAGAGAGAGAAAGATTTGACTCTACAGAAGAGAGAGCAAGCTTTGCCTCTACTTAAGAGAGAGCAAGCTTTGACTCTGTTGAAGAGAGAGCAAGCTTTGCCTCTACTGAAGAGAGAGCAAGCTTTGACTCTGCTGAAGAGAGAGCAAGCCTTGCCTCTGCAAAAGAGAGAGCAAGCTTTGACTCTGCTGAAGAGAGAGCAAGCTTTGCCTCTGCTGAAGAGAGAGAAAGCTTTGCCACTGCTGAAGAGAGATCAAGCTTTGCCTCTGCTGAAGAGAGAGCAAGCTTTGCCTCCGCTGAAGAGAGAACAAGCTTTGCCTCTGCTGAAGAGAGCAGGCTTTGCCTCTGCTGAAGAGAGAGCAGGCTTTGCCTCTGCTGAAGAGAGAGTAGGCTTTGCCTCTGCTGAAGAGAGGGCAAGCTTTGCCTCTGCTGAAGAGAGAGCAAGCTTTGCCTTTGCTGAAGATAGAGCAAGTTTTGCCTCTGCTAAAGAGAGAGCAAGCTTTGCCTCTACTGAAGAGAGAGAAAGCTTTTGCACTGCTAAAGAGAGAGCAGGCTTTGACTCTGCTGAAGAGAGAGAAAGCTTTGCCCCTGCTAAAGAGAGCAGGCTTTCCCTGGTTGGAAGCTAGAAGAGGCAGGCCGCCCCTTTGGGCTGCTGAAGAGGGCAGGCCGGTAGGCAGTCTGCCCCCTTAGAGGGAGGACTAGGTGGAGCAGTCCGCCCCTGAGCGGGTGGACTCAGGAGGCAGTCCGCCCCTGAGCGGGCGGACTCGGCAGCAGGCGAGTAGTCTGCCGCCGAGCGGGCGGACTCGGCAGGCAGTCCGCCCTTGAGTGGGCGGACTTGGAGCAGGCGGGCAGTCCGCCCCTGAGCAGGCGAACTCGCTGGGCAGTCCAACCGTGAGAGGGCAGACTCGGCGCGGGCAGTCCCCCCCCCCTTGGTGGCAGATTCGGCGGAGCTGGCAGCCCGTCTGATTGGGCGGACGGAGCTCGTCTTTGCTTCTGCCAAGTGGCGAGTAGGAGGAGTAATTCGTCGCTTTCTTGGCGACTTCGACAACTTGGATGTAGGTTGCTGCAACTGACCGGAGACCAGGAGCAGGTCGCCATTGCGACTCGGAGCAGGTCGCCACTATCGTTGGTTGATACGCTGCGACTTGTCGGACTGGAGTCGGAGTCCGCCGCCTGCTAGGAAAAAGTGCACGGTTAGGCTGATCTAACTGCCTGGCCTGCGGGAACGACCTGCGAACGCAACTCGCCATCCTGCAGAGCATGCGACAACTGCGTGACTTGGGCAGTCAGGCTGGGGAGACCGTCCTAGCCGCGCGGCCCGAGCGGAGAGGAGTTTCTATCTGCCTTGCCCAAAAAAGGAGGGCTGAGGCAGGTCGCAACCCTCGGGGGGTGGGGGGGGGGGCTTGAGCGGGCCACAACTTACGAGATCGATACCTTGGGAGGGATCGCTGATTTTTTGGTTAACATAATCCACACACTCAGGAAAGAAAAACTAGAGACTGGGAGAGATAGAACCTGATGTCTCTCCTCGAAAAAATCTGTCAATATCTATCTTTCCCTTGCAAAGGAAAAGTCAATGCGGGCAAAAGGAGGTACACCTTATGTGTACCTGAGTTGCTTTGGTAAATGAGGAAGACGGGTAAATGTATTCCATTGCATTCTGCAAAAATATAGATGAGAGAAAACATAGAAGGATAATAACTTGCATGTACCTGAAGAAGACTTATTATTATCTGCTAGTCTCTGCAAAAAAAAAAGTGAACAAGCAGATATGAAAGAAAATTAAACCGCAAGTACCTGAAGGGAACTTGCTAATATCTGCAAAAATCTGCAAAAGAAGAGTGAGCAAGCAGATATGAAAGAAAATTAAGCCGCAAGTACCTGAAGAGGACTTGCTAATATCTGCTAGTCTTTGCAAAAGAAGAGTGATCAAGCAGATACGAAAGAAAATTAAGCCTCAAGTACCTGAAGAGGACTTGGTAATATCAGCTAGTCTCTGCAAAAGAAGATTGAGCAAGCAGATAGGAAAGAAAATTAAGCCGCAAGTACCTGAAGGGGACTTATTAATATCTACAAATCTCTGTAAAAGACTAGCGAGCAAGCAGATATGAAAGAAAATTAAGTCGCAAGTACCTGAAGAGGACTTGCTAATATCTGCTAGTCTCTATAAAAGAATAGTGAGCAAGCAAATATGAAAGAAAATCAAGCTGCAAGTACCTGAAGAGGACTTGCTAATATCTGCTAATCTCTGCAAAAGAAGAGTTAGATGCGGATATGATGAGATATAGTTGGATAGCCGAGGAAATACCAGACAAACTCTGCTATTAGTTGAATAGAGATCAAAACGTGATAATGATCATCTCGCATGATCCAGTATAAGGTCCTCAACATGAAATCCATATCAGTAAGATGAAACCATCTTAATTTAGATTTGTAATAGCATGGTTTGTTAATCAAGGAGAACCAGATACTCTGATTAACGATTTGTGTCGTTAGCACCCGATAAGAGAACTTATGGATCATCATCTGATAGAGCTTCATGTAGGTAGCGCATATAAGATGATCATAAGCCAAAAATGCATTACAGATCCTTTGAATAGGTTGGATTTAACCTGTTAACCAGTAAGAAGGCAAAAAGAAAAAGGAGGGCTACACCCTGAGGATGATCTAAAAAAGGTTGAATGCTACCATAGGAGAGCACCCGTGGGCCTTATGCATCACTTGCCAAAAAATCATCCAGGGTGGAGTCCTACCTAAAGCGGGCTGGCCACGCATCCTTTAGAAGGGCACAAAAGAAAGAAGCACAAAAAATCCTAAGAAGGATCGATAGATACACTGCTCTCATGCCTCGGGTTACAAGTATTGCTGATCAATTATACTAGATGTACCAAGTGGCCTATTACTTGTCTGCAGATTGATCAGCAGAGTTGTGGGCCCCGCAAAGGCACGGATTGAGAGTACCAAAGAGTGTTCGGCCATCACAGTTGTGAGATGATCGAAGAGACAAGGATACACTTGATCGCCATTGCTTATCAAGCAAAGATCATTGTAACTGTAACGTATCACTTAGCGAAGCCCAACAGAGCTAACACATGGGTCCTCCCTGCAATAACACTCTGTGTCAGATGCCAGCCAGGATTCGAAGTCCCGTCATCCTCCGCACGAGAGTTGAACGGCCCCCACTGCACATATGCGAAAACTCCTCGCTATATGTGGTCGTTGTGGTCTTACGCCAGAGTTCAATCTCAAGGGGGCCCTGAGCAAGACTCGGTGATATCTCAGTGGTTCAGTGATCTCTTTGGCAAAGAGAAAATATAGAGGAGGAAACACTCCATAAAGGGAAAAGTGTCAGTATGGGATCTCTGACGTAAATTTTATTGAAATGAAAATGAAAGAACACTTAGAAGTGTTGCAAAGAAATGACAAAAAGAAGTTTGAAGAAACAAGAGATAACCGACCGTGTTAAAGAGAAGCTTTGGGGACTTTTCAATGTTTATAAGCCAAATTTATGCCCCAAAGCACCTTTATCGATGGCATCGAAGCACTCACTATTATCGAGGTTGGGGTGATTGTTGATCTGATTCACTCCCTTTGAGCTGCAAGGAATGTCTGCTACTTCTTTGCCTTTTGAAGTTGACGGATCAGAGTGGCCATCCTTCGGGAACAGATCGCGCATCTTACCCTGCCTCAGTAGTTTTTGCACAAGTTGGCGAAGCACTCGGTAGTTTTCAGTTAGATGTCCGCTTTCTTTGTGAAATTCACAAAACAGATCTGAATCTTTTGATCTATGATCTGTCGAATGGTAAGGCTTCTTGAAATTAGCCCTACCCTTCATGATTTGACTCACTTCTTGCATAGCCTCATCAAGCTCGGAATCTGGCAAGTCATTTTCTTACTGCTGATGAACTGCAGCTGTTAGCGGAGCTGATACTGTAATGGTAACAATTGATCTTTAGCACGATCAAGGCCCGGGAAGAGGTGTCGATGACGTTGAAATCTTCTCCCCTTCCTCGAGTAGGATGGAAAATCTTTTCGAGGACACCTCGGGGGCTGCTTGTAAGAGGAAGAATTTTTCTCTATTATAATCCCTAAGATGAAGATGAGATTATTTTTCTCCACGCGGATGTATGAGTTTGCTAAACCTATCAACACTTGATATTTTCTCGGTGCTTGGACATTAGCCTCGAACTTGAGTGGTCCTTCACGCAGACCGTGAATAAGAGCCACTAGATACAATTCTTGATCGACTATCTCGATGTCCATGATTTCTTTTTGAAAACGATCCACAAAATGAGACCAAGTCCCACTCTCTCGCTACTTGATCTCAAAGAGGGCTTCTGGACCGCCATTTCTTTTTGTAGAAGTAGAAACCTGAACAGGAACTCTCTTCACAAATCAGCATAGGAAGAGATGGACTGAGCACAAAGTCCATAGAACCAATCCCTCACTTGACCGTCAAAGGTCGTTATAAGAAGCTTGCACTTGGTAGCATCTGAGAGGGTCTTGAGAGCAATGGCTAATTCAAAGGATTGAAGATGCTTCATTGGATCAGTCTCTCCAGTGTAAATTGGCAACTGCGATTCCTTGAAGTTTACTGGAGTTGGTTCATGCCTAACATTCTCTACAAATGGCGACAACTCTTCTTGCTCTCCTGAAGCATAATGAAAAAATGAAGCATAAGTTTTAGTTGTAGAAGGAGTAGTAGGATAGAAGGGAAAAGTTGTTGCGGAAGGAGCAAAGGCAGGAGCTGAAGAGTTGGGATAACTTCCCTGAAAGTTTAGGAATCTAGCTGGAGCAAGGGAAAAGTTACTGAGAGCAGCCGGGAAGGTTGATGCTCAGCAAAGAAGCTTGATTGATCAATAGAGAAGCTTGATTGATCAACGGAGAAGGTTGATTGATTAACAGAGAAGCTTGATGATCAGTGGAGAAGGTTGATTCATCAACAGAGAAGCTTGATGATCAGCGAAGAAGGTTGATCAGGAACTGTCGAGCAGATGGTTACTTTGACAGTTGTACTCTAATGGTTGAGATCGAGGGAAGAGAAAAGACGAGGGGGCCGCTAGCAGCGGTAACAACAGACTTTGCACGCCGCGGCTTGAATGCCACTCTTGTGACAGGCTTTTCCTTTAATCAAGAAACAAGATTACAGCTTGCTGTTATACCTTTACACGAGAAAGCAATAAAGGGTACAAAGGGTGAAACTGGTGGCTAAGGAAGAAGTTGCCAGAGGCTAAGGAAAAGAGGCTGCTAGCAGACCACAGGCTTGCTAGATCAACAATGGAGGACTGAGAAACTGAGTCCGCAGACCTTGTTGGATCAATTGTGGAGGACTGGGAAACTAAGTCCGCATACCTTGCTAGATCAATTGTTGTAGACCGGAAAACTGAGTCCACAGACCTTGCTGGATCAACTATGGAGGACTGGGAAATTGAGTCCGCAGACCTTGCTGGTAGCTGCAGTTCTCCTCTAGTGCGTGCCCAAATGAGAGGCCTTGGGGGCTATTTATAGGCCCGGGGAAGATCTTCTAGAAGCGGGGCCCAGTGACGTCATCATGGAGGATTGGGCGGACTTGGCTAGCAGGCTTTGCCTCTGTTGGGCGGCTGAAGAGAGAGCATGCTTTGCCTTTACTGAAGAGAGATCAAGCTTTGCCTTTGCGAAAGAGAGAGCAAGCTTTGCTTCTGCTGAAGAGAGCAGGCTTTGTCACTGCTGAAGAGAGAGCAGGCTTTTCCTCTGCTGAAGAGGGAGCAAGCTTTGCCTCTGCTGAAGAGAGAGCAGGCATGTCCTCTGCTGAAGAGAGAGAAAGCTTTGCCTCTGCTGAAGAGAGAGCAAGCTTAGCCTCTGCAAAAGAGAGTGCAAGCTTTGCCTCTACTGAAGAGAGAGAGCAAGATTTGCCTCTACTGAAGAGAGAGCAAGCTTTGCCTCTGCTGAAGAGAGAGAAAGCTTTGCCTCTACTGAAGAGAGAGTAAGCTTTAACTCTACTGAAGAGAGAGCAAGATTTTCCTCTATTGAAGAGAGAGCAAGCTTTGACTCTATTGAAGAGAGAGCAAGCTTTGCTGTTGCTGAAGAGAGAGCAGGCTTTGCCTCTGCTAAAGAGAGAGCAAGCTTTGCCTCTACTGAAGAGAGAGCAAGCTTTGACTCTGCTGAAGAGAGAGCAAGCTTTGCCTCTGCTGAAGAGAGAGCAAGCTTTTTCTCTGCTGAAGAGAGAGCAAGCTTTGCCTCTGCGGAAGAGAGAGCAAGCTTTGACTCTGTTGAAGAGATCGCAAGCTTTGCTTCTGCTGAAGAGAGAGCAAGCTTTGCCTCTGCTGAAGAGAGCAAGCTTTGCCTTTGTTGAAGAGAGAGCAGGCTTTGCCTCTACTGAAGAGAGAGCAGGCTTTTCCTCTGTTGAAGAGAGAGCAAGCTTTGCCTCTGTAGAAGAGAGGGCAAGCTTTGCCTCTGCTAAAGAGAAAGAAAGCTTTGACTCTGCTGAAGAGAGAGAGCAAGTTTTGCCTTTGCTGAAGAGAGAGCAAGCTTTTCCTCTGGTGAGGAGAGTGCAAGCTGTGCCTCTGCTGAAGAGAGAGCAGGCTTTGACTCTACTGAAGAGAGAGGAAGCTTTCCCCTGCTAAAGAGAGCAGGCTTTCCCTGGTTGGTAGCTACAAGAGGCAGGCCGCCCCTTTGGGAGGCTGAAGAGGGCAGGTCGGTAGGCAGTCCTCCCCCTTATAGGGCTGACTCGGTGGGGCAGTCCGCCCCCGAGCGGGCGGACTCAGGAGGCAGTCCACCCCTGAGCGGGCGGACTCAGTAGCAGGCTGGCAGTCCGTCCCTGAGCGTGCAGACTCGGCAGGAAGTCTGCCCCTGAGCAGGCAAACTCGGCATTAGGCGGGCAGTCTGCACCTGAGCGGGCGGACACGGCGGGCAGTCCGACCCTGAGCTGGCGGACTCGGCACGGGCAGTCTGCCACCTTAGCAGGCGGACTCGGCGAAGTCGGCAGCCCGCCTGATTGGGCGGACGGAGCTCGTCTTTGCTGTTTCCAAGTGACGAGTAGATGGAGTAAGTCGTTGCTTGCTTGGCGACTTCGGCAACTTGGATGTAGGTTGCTTCCACTAAACGGCGACCAGAAGCAGGTCGCCATTGCCGTTGGTTAATATGCTGCGACTTGTCGGACTGGAGTCGGAGTCCGCCGCCTGCTAGGAATAAGTGCACGGTTAGGCTGATCTTACCACGTAGCCTGCGAGAACGACCTGCGAACACAGCTCATCGTCCGGCAGAGCACGTGACAACTGCGCGACTTGGGCGGTCAGGCTGGGGAGACCGTTTTAGCCGCGCGGCCCGAGCGGATAGGAGTTTCTTTTCGCCTGGCCCAAAAAAGGAGGGCTGAGGCAGATCGCGACCCTCGGGGGGACCTCTGAGCGGGCCGCAACTTGCGAGCTCGATTCCTTGGGAGGGATCGCCAATTTTTAGGTTAACACCTTTCTCCTCGGTCCTCACACGAGAGTTTTATAACAACCTTCGGGATCCTGAGCAGACGAACGCGGGAGGAGGCGTGCAATCCTGCATTGGGACAAATATAGTGACCATACTCCATGCCAAACTTGAGAGGAAATACTTCTAGTTTCCTAACTCACCTCACCTGGACGTCGTAGAGTCATTTCGGACGAGCCGTGACTGGACAGACGTTAATGAGGTCCTTCATGGCTTGGAGAACCGTCGTGACCTCATTACGACAGTGGACACACTCACCTCTGACACACGCATAATCCAGGACAAACTTCATCACTCACTCATGTATAAGGCCGGGGAAACAAAGAAGATCACGACGCAACTCTCGATGGTGACATTCTGCATCCTGTGGGAGAAATTGTTCAACGTCTTTGATCTCATTCTATCAATGATGAGGTACACGTTTCGCCTCAAGTCCCCTGATCGCCAGCAAATCAACACCCTCCTATTGTGTGGTGTGATTCAGAGCGCGTTGATGGAGAAATATCCTGCCATAGACTTGCAGGCCTATCCTATTGATAGTTATCTTCTATTCTACAAGGTGGGAGAAATTCCCATCACTTCGTGTGCGCGATCTTTAGTAGCACATCCACCAATTCCCTGTACCGGATCCCTTCGGGAGGCTAGTCGGGACATATGCGGTTCGGTGGAGGCGCAGGGCGAGGCGATCAGGACAAACACGAGAGAGATAAAGGGAATGAAGAAAATGCTGAAGAAAATTATGAACAAGTTTAACATCTCCCCCCATCTTCTGACTACTAGTGGTTTTTTTTATTTTATCAGCTTTAATTATTTGGCTTTGTAATAATAAAGTAGGTGAACATTAAGATTTGCTAGTAGTAGTTTATCATATGATATGTTATGTGTTATCCCCCATACTCATACTATTTTTTTATTGTTACTCTAGTTAAATTGATAGCATTGTCTAAACATGCTAGTTCATGATATAATCATAGACACAAAAAATGCAACCCATACTACAGAATATTTACATAAAGATGAGAAGAAAACAAAACAAAAATAATATGGGATATGTGATGTAATATGTACATATCGTGAAGTAATACGTATTGTAATTCATTTAGGGCTTACTTCACGCATATAGTTGATGTTATGGGATATGTGGTTTAGGTATCCAAGTGCGACCCGGTGGAGCAGACATCTTGGGAACCCAAACATAACGTGTTATGCCTTGGGGAGATGACGGCGAGTAGCCCCTTTTGAGCGAAGTCAGTGTGCTATTCTGAGCGATGGACCTCCATTCATACTTTGTCTTATTGTCTTTCTTATGTTGCAAGTTTCCACTTAACCATCTAGGAGTCCTTACATAATCTCTAGCTGTGCACAATTGCGTTTGTGGTTTAACATTGTTAAGTATGCTCTTGGAGTTGTAATAACTGTGCATTGTGTAATGACTCATAGAGTAATGATTTTTCAAGGAACCTTGCGTTCATTTGATTTTATGACTGGAGCAGTTGATCTGTACATGTAAAGATGATTTTTCTGTTTTCTAGTCTCATGTATATCTGCTTGACATTTCCCATTCCCTTTGTCTAATTCGGCCTTTGGACGGCGGTTCATATTCAATGTGTTTTTGGTTTTCATGTGTAGGTTAGGAATTGGGTTTTGCGAGTTTTTAAGCATTATTTCCTTAAGCATATTGATTTTATAGTTAGCTCCTTATTCTTCAGTTTGAGATTATGCCTAGCTTTGTTGTATATGACTATGCTGTTTTTGAGAGTGGAGACAATAGATTCGATATGCGCTTTATACTTACCCCTAAACTCATTGAATGTCTCATTCATCTCTTCGATTTCAACCTTATGAGTTTTGCATTCTGCGCAGTCACTTTTCACTGATGAGTTTTCTGAACACAATTTATCACTTTGTTTTTTTGTGACACAAAGCTCCTATTCAAGAACCTTATACTTTTCTTTTAACTCATTATAGTCTATTTAAGTTCTAGAAACGTTATCTAAAGAACAAACAGGCGAACTAGACTCAGCAATGTTGGATTCTACATTAACACATGCTTTTAAGCAATTATTTTCAGAACGTAGTTTTGAATTGAACTTTGTCAATTTCTTAATCCTACGTTTAGCATTTTCTAGCATTTGTAATTTAGAGATAGAGTTACGAGCAGTAGAGGAGTTTGAATTCCTTACAGTATTTTTTGAAACAACATGATTTGAACACACAGTTCGTTTGTCATCTTCCTCTTGGCTTGATGTGGTCGAGATGCCCTTCTCCAATAATAAATCTTCATTTGAGTCTCCACTTGGATCCATAAGGAATTGATTTGTTTCCTAATCTATAGAAGGAGAATCATACGTTAGCTCAAGAAATTTCCAGATATCATATGTAGTTGGAAGCATATAGATGAGTTTGAAAATGTCTTGTCGAAGCCCACAGAATAGACTATTCATAGCTTTGGCATTCAAATAGCATTCGTGCTTATTTAAGTTATTTGAGGGCTTGACACACGTCATGTTCCAAACTTCTATGTCTAATAATCTAAGGAAATTCTTCATCAGTGTTCTCCATTCGTTTTAGTTCAATCCTATGAATAGAGGTGGTGCAAAGGAATTTTTAGTGTATAATTTTTCATCCCCACTTATCGATTCAAGGTCAGGGTTGGCCATTATTCCCGGTGGTGAAACCGTGTTAGAATAACCTCCCTCTGATACCACTTATTGGATTTAGTGGCCAACCTTAGAGGGGGGGATGAATAAGGTTTTAACGTTAAATAGAATTTAAAAAAAATTCGCCTCAGAAAATCGAGTTCTGGAAGCTACCACGGGGCATTAGGTAGCTAACGCACGATGGTAAGTCACAATGCTCATTTTCCTGTGTAGATTCGAGTTCCAACCCCACAAACACACATACTCGCTAAAAAATCAGAGCACACACCCAGAAGTAATTAACACGGGAATAATAGATTTCATTACATGAATTAAAAACAACAATAGTTCTAGATAAGTACAAAAAGGTGATCTCCGTGATGCCGAAGATCTAAGGCGATGAGTAGAAATGATCTTTTGGTTTCTATACCGATCGGCTCCACGGACCTGTTGGCTCTCTCCTTTTCCCTCCAAGAAAAGTTTTCGAGCCGACTCTTCACCTCCTCACAAGGAAGGGTCTTAGAGACCCGCTAGATCCTCCGATCTAGACGTCCTTATCCCCAAGACAATTTCCCACGGAATCCTACCCGGATTCCGACGACCCTTACCGGTCAATTTTCCTCACCACAAGATTTAGAAAACGAAAAGATTACAAGAATAAAAGATGTAAATAATCTAAAAGTTGAAATTCTCCCTCTTGATGACTTCTCAATTGAGCGAACCGTAGTCGGTGCTTAAGATCTTTGTTTGCTAGCAATCAGTCGGCACTTCGTATTTGATGTAGATCTTGGATCGCAGGAGTTCTTCGTTCACGAACAGGAGGGATAAGACTTTCTTCTTCTTTGATGGAGACTTTTGGAACGGAGCATAAGAAGGCGGACGAACCAGAGAATTCACAAACTCCCGTCCCTCTTCAATCCTTCAAATCTATGGGCACAAAAACCAAGGCGGCCTTTTATACGTCTTCATGAAACTAGGCTGCGTGGTTACAGTTACCGTCGCACGGTAATATAAGACATGACAATTCAGAAACAGCGCGTCGATATTTGTCGGCCGGCTAGAGCAGCGCGGTAACCGCTATCGCCTGGCGATAGGATGTTTCTCGAGAAATACTACTTGACGTTTGTCGAGAGATATTCGTCAAGCGGCTAGCACGACACGTTAACTGCTATTGACTTGCGGTAGGTTGTTTCTCGATAAATCCTTCTTGACGTTCGTCGAGAGATTAGCATTTCGTGAGAAGTCCTTCTCGACATTCGTCGAGAGGCTAGCGCCGAGAGGTAAGCACTACCTCCTGCGGTAATTTCCTGAGAGCCAGGCCAAATTAATTCCTTGCATTAGCGCATGCAGTAGGACTAGCGCAGATCGGTAGTTTCTCGAGAGCTCTGTCCAATTTATTCACGGCTACCGCTCGACGGTAACATCTACCGCTCGGCGTTAGTGTCCATAGGAATCTTTTTCTTCTTCGCTTGCACCTGTCAACCTGCACACTCTATCAACAGAAGACATGATCAAATACAACCTGGGAGTTGATATTCTCAAAAATAGGGAATGTGAAACATCAGTTCCAACATTACTTACTCTCCACTTTCAGTCCTCCCATTTCTTCCTCCCCCGCTCGGTGCCTAGGTGTCGCAGGGGAGGGGAGGGGGACCAAGACTTTGTTAAACTAACGTCTTGATGGGCATAAAACCAGGGACTCCAGCTGGGAGATAGGGTGCAACACTAGGGGAACCAGCACATCCAGGAGGAGGTGAACCAGCTTAGTCCAGTTATGGCAACAACACTAGCAGTCATGGGATCAGTGAGTGACTAGTAGCTTTACTTATATGAGCGTTATGTAGTGAGGACTATATATACTGGGCAGGAGCCCCATTATCTTCCCTTTCAAACTTATTATATCATGTTGATTAGCTTTTGAATTTGTGTAGAATTTCTTATGTTGTAATGTTAATATGGACTGGATTCATATCTATATATGTTTACTTCTTTTCTTCTGTGATATATGGTTGAGTAATTGCCGGCAAAATTGATGATTTATGGCGATGACCTCCTCGGGAGTTGGTGTCACCACAAAGTTGCAGTTCTGGGCATAAGACCCGAAAAAATGGAGTCTTACATAGGATAATAACGAGGTTATGTATTGTACGGATGGGAGAGGGGATTCTGACCCACATCGTAGCTTACGAGCCAAACAATTTGAGCATTGGAAATAACTGAACTGCTTTTAACCCTATATCGATCAACTTGGAGTGAGTCAAAGTGTATATTCGTAGGATGATCATAACTTTGTAGTAGTATAGGGGCGTTGTCTTTGCCTTCGACCCTGAAAGAATAAAAAGCTCAAGCATAGCTAAACGTCATAAAGAACGGAGGTGTGACCCTTGGAGGTCCCAAACACTAAGAATGTGCCCTGAGATAACGGGGCATTGGACGGTCTTGCCAATGTCTGTGGCGAATGGTGCTTGAGTTGCATGTCCTGATTGCTAATTTATAAATATGTTAATGACTGGAGGGAAGGAGCATCGCCACCCCAAGAGTAGGGAGGGGTCGTTATAATTTCGTCTGCTAATGCTGACCATTTCCTTATTTGCCAACCTTTGGGGGAATGTCTTTGTGCAGGTGCAGCTGAGGCGAGAGGGATATAGTGGGTTGAAGCCCAAAGTTACTAAGATGGACCTCAAAGGCAAAAGAGAAATGTGTTTTATTTTATCGCTCATGTGCGGCCTGCCTGCGAGCCGAAGTATGTAATACACTTTTATTTGAGGAAAACTTTGTATGGCCTTAAGGCCATAATTATTTCATGTATTTGTTTTTCATTCCTATTTGGTTTGGTGGACAGTCAAATGGTTGGGTTCTAAGCAATAAATTTACTTCCGCTAGAATACACTTAGTGTTAGGATGCACGTTTTTGAACTATGGTTTCAATACGTAACTCCACTAAATGTCTGCAGAATATGGCGTGGGGACCCGACCGGACCTTCTGTTATATCCTGTTTGATGGATGGGGGTGTTAGATTTTGGTATCGGACTCTCGTTTCGGTCTTTCATATTTGAATTTGTGGGCAAATTCTTTTAAGGGGTGGTGAGCACATGTTTGTGCGTAATCGTTATAACATGAAAGAACCCATGAATGTCTAGGAATGAAAATACACAAGTTTGAGGAACCTGCGTGTTCCTATAATTACTTTTTACCAATATGTTTATTCGCCTAATTAAGTTTTTTACAATTATAGGTGACTAGGAGTGGTGCAGAGTAGTCCCAAAGTTAGCACTCTGCGGAGAGTAGTGTGCTTAATGACATTTCTGCGGCCCCTCCTTCTACTGAAACCATAAGATTGGTAGCTGAAGCGGCGTTCGCCATGATCAATGCCCAACATGGAAGGCATGTGCATTCCCCTATCCCTGGGGTGGGTTCAATATTGGTTGGCGCTCTGGAGCAAACTGCAATAAGAAGAGCCTCAGATTAGCAGTTGAACATGTGTTTTGTGCAGGGAGTGCACTCAGTTGATGAGTATTTACATGCGTTTATCATGATAAGGCGCTACATAGGGTTTGAGGTTGAGGATGAGCAGACTATGGTCAATAGATTTTATAGCATTCTGCGTTATGATATACGACTTCTATTGGTATGACCAAAGTTTTTTGGGTTCCCAGCATTGGTAGTGTCAGCTAGATCTTTGGAAATAGATTTAGCAAAGGGCCAACAAGGGCCAAAACTCAAAGTACCGAACTCATCAAAGACTGGGTATTGAAGATTGATTAAGAACTCCAGATCTATTAGACCAACCTCCCCTTCTATTATGTCTAAAGCAACCACTAGTAAAACTTTGAAAAATTGCTACATCTATTGAAAGATAGGACATATTGCCTTAGAATTCCATAGTAATATCCCAAGGGCAAAGAAGGCAAGGCCCAAAGCAACCTTTGGGAGAAACCCAGTTACATGTTACATTTGTGGCAAGCAGGGACATACAGCCCCCGATTATTGGAGTGGCAAGACAGAGTAAAAGACAGGAGGTCATAAGCAAAGTAATGAGGTGACAGGTATGGTTAGTTTATAGCTTCTAAATTACTTTATATACTTGTGACCTGATTCGTTGCCTATTTCTGACTTGTTTAGAGTGGGCTTTGTTCTACTCTTGATTGAGAGAGCATTGTTCGTTACAACGGCTTCTCGCTTCTTAATATCTAAGGTTTTTGTGTGGTTCGTCGTAATGCCTTCCATTGTGTCGAAGGTTTTTATTGGATATTTTTATACATACCAAACATATGTATGTTACGGTACGGAAAGAAAGTCAAGCTATTATTTAAAACTCATCCGTTGCTTGACCTGAGGCATGGACTGACTCTCGAATTAGCAAACATAAGTTGATTACAACTCGAAGGAGTCAGATTATTATAGAACACTGATGGCCCTCTGCGTCGCCCGCAACTTTCTTTTAATTAGTAGTGCGGGGGTCGAGTTTCACGGAGGCAACGCGAGGAGGCAAGTGCACCTATCGCGAGTAATACATGATATTCAGGGGGAATATCAAGGTCGTATATTTCTCGGGTCTGGTTGATTATTTATACTCGTCTCGGAGGGACTACTATCTTACCAAAAATAAAGGTTTCAGATTAACTAACAAAGTAGGGCGGTTATAAGAAAAGGCTGAAAATAGACTTAGAAAATTTGATGAAGAAATAACGCTCGGTATCGAAATGATTAAGACTAAAATAATTTTAGTTAACTAGAGATCCTAGGTTTCAAATTAATTAAAGGGGAAACTTGGCCGTGGAGGTTCCACAAGCATGAGCTCACCTATCTCTATGGCTATCGCTCACCTGGACGTTAAGACTATTCGACCGGGCACTCGTTCAATCAAGGATTCCTCTTAATGCCCGCTTTATGCTAAGAACCCCCTAATGGGGGGGGGGGGCGACCCAATCCAGAAGAATTAATCTCCTCCTCTCTCGAGGTTTAGTGCGAAAACTCTTTCTACCCATGGGAGATAAATCCATACGCTTGACCTCTCGGCTAGCTAACGTATGGAGAACAGAAATAGAGCCCACACATCGATATGTGGTTCTACGCGTCGTATACCCAGGTTAAATCTTAAGTGCTTTAATGAAAGAGAAAAAGAGGACAATAGTAAATTGCAAGTCCTACTTAAACGAGTAGGAGGGAAATGAAAGCAATAAGGGACAAGCCCTACTCAAATGAGTAGGCGGGAAATGAAAGCAATAAAAGCTATCTCATACACACACACTCTACATAAAAAGGAAAGTAATAAAAACCTAACTCATACACTCACACACACAAAAAAGGGAGAAAAACAAAGTGATCAAAAAATTAAAACGATTACATTTCTACCCCTAGAATATATTAAAATGCATAAAAAGATGAAATAAAAATTAAAGAAGGAAAAAGTTTTTCAAAATAAAAAGCAAAAATCTAAGTGTTTGAACAATTAAAATAACAACAAATTCATTATAATAACTTTATAAAAATGTTTAAAAATTTGAATAACATTTAAATGAATGAAAAGTTTTACAAGTTAAAAAAAACTAAGTAAAAAAAATAGAAAAAACTTTTAAAACCCTTTTATAAATTCATAAGAATGAAATAAAAAGGACAAAAAAGGACTAAACCTAAACAAAGCTAATGGACAAGATAAGAAAAGCTATCATAACACTAACTAACTATAAAAAAACCTAAAACAAAAAAAACTAAGTAAAATAAAACTATGAAAACATAAAACTTAAAATTATTCTCATACACACACACACCCACTTTAAATAGAAAAACAAAGATAAACAAAGGATAAAAAGAAGAGACAAGTGACGCACCCAAATGAAATCCAATACAAGGTAAGGAGGCAACAACTAATACATTTTATTAAGATAAAAAGAGGGTTACAAAAAGCTAAAACAAACACTAAAGAGAGGGGGAGAAAATCTCCTTACATATCAAGAAAATCCACTTAGGCAGCCCACTAACACCAAAATGGTCCAAAAAAAACTGAACCCTTGGCCCTTACAACAAAGTTTTATTTATAGGAAAAAAATTCGGATAACACGCCCTGGCCACGGGCGTGACTGGGGGGCGTGTAATGTTAGTATGTTGGTGAAGCCGAAAACCTGGTGACTGGCGAATTTCTAGAAGCTTCTAGAAATTCTACGTGGCGGTCACGAGCGTGTTCGACGACCACGAGCGTATAGCAGGGGCGTGTTTGGACATCTGGAAGAAATTTGATGTCAGCAGCAACTATTTGAACCATTTAGAAAATACTAGGACCGACACGGGCGTGTCGGAAAGGTCACAGGCCTATTCGCGGCGTTGAGTCCATGATTGGAAGCATTGAGTAGTTAGCTTGCTGGCGTCGAGTACATGACATGACACGGGCTCGCCGGGTAGGACACGAGCGTGTACTTTGATTTTTTTAACTTTCACTGCAAAAATTTCAGAACATAAAATAAAGAAAAGTTTGAAGGGAATATACAAAAAGAAACATTTTTTTGAACAAAAGTAAATAAAAACAATGAACATAAACTAAAATGACCTAAATAAAGTACTGAAAAATACGAATATTTATAACTCATCAAATACCTCATAAATAAGTTTTTGTTATTCCAGAGCAAAAGGTTGAGATATACTTATAAGGAATTAAAAAAAATTAAAAATTTAGCTACCGCTTTAATTAATTAAAAGAGATATCTAAATAAACATCAAGGGTATAGAGTTAAGTCCTAAATCATGAAAACGATTTAAATAGAGGAAAGGTTTTGGCCAAAAAGACTTCTTGAAGTAGCCAAATAACAAGCATAAATTGTAATCGTTAGCTAATAAAAATAGATTGGAATTATATGAACTTTAGCTTATCTAATTTTAAAGGAAATAATGCAATTTAGAAATTATGCTCTCAATTTTTTTTTAAATTAAGTCTAGAATCATTGAATATGGCTAAGGGGGTTGTTGTGGTTTATGAAGAGGGCTTTGATTTAGAGGTGAGGTATTTTTTTCTCAAACCTCTAATGAATTTTTTGAATGTAGATGTTTATAGGAAAATGAAATCTTATTTTCCATAATATGTAAATTTTGGAACAACTTCATATAACCCAATGTATATGTATAGGAGTAAAGAATTTTATCCTCTTACTCCGTAACATATAATCTTTTAAAATATTGGATGCCTTTATTTACAGAACGAAATCTTATTCCCATTGACATAGGTTTTTTTTAAGGATAAAAATTTTATCATGCCAAGTAAGACATGATAAATATGAGGAGATATGTTTTTTTTCAAAGAGATAACTAGATTTTAATAAAAATAATTTGAGAGCAACTTTGATAAATTAAACGTTCTTGTGTTTAAAAAAGCATGAAGTAAAAATAATTGAAGTCTAAGATTGTTTTTTCTAACATAATACACGTGCCTCTATTTTAGATAAATTAGATGTTGTGCCGAAAACAAGTCCCCTATCTTAAGAAAATAGACATAAGAAATTTTTTAAAACATAACCCCAGATATTTAAATCTATCAATCTACAATTAATAAACGAATAGTAAATAAAGAATTAATAAAATTTGCTTATAAATAAACTCGCAATAAGATTTTTGGAGACCAAAAAGTTTAAGAATGGTATATTCAATTTATTTGTTTCATAATAATAATTTTTTTTAGTTTTTAGGGTTATCATCTCTTTTTTCTGTATTATGATTTATTATCTTTTTTTTTATTTTTGAAATTATTTCTTTAATATATACATACTAAAGAAAGATGTGGAAAAGAAAAAAAAATTTTGGAACACTTTTTTTTGAGTTTTCTAAATTTTTTGGTGTTTTTAAGATTTCTAAGCAAATATCTATAGGAGATGAAAGAGACATTATTTACAAAAATGAGAGAGAAAAGAAGAGGAGAAAGAGAAAAAGATATCTACAAAAATATTTACAAGAAAAATATTTACAAAGAATATTTACAAAGAATATTTACAAAGTAAAACAAAATATTTTTGGTATTTTTATTTTATATTTTTTTTGAAATTTTTTATGATAAAAGAAAACTTGTTTGAGTTTTCATTTTTTAAATTTTTTTTTTTGTTTTGTTTTCATTTTTGTATATTTCAAATTTTTAGGAGTGCAAAAAAGAAAGCCGAAAGAAACCTCCATACTTAATTCCAACATTGTCTCCAATGTTGTAATGTAAGTATATGGAACAAAATAAAATGCAATATATACAAAAGTAAAGGGGGAGGGTAGAAACTTCCCTGTAACGTATTCGTGGAGGTCCGTTTAGAAACCCTGCATTGTTAAGAACAAAACACAAAATGAAAAAAAAAGAAATAACAAAAAAGATAAACATGGGGTGCCTCCAAAGAGCGCTTTGTTTATAGTCATGTAGCTTGACTATTTTTGCGTGATTATATTTTGGGGAGGGTTATGGTTTCGATATTACCACCCACAAGATTGTCTGCTATATATAATTTTAAACGATGACAGTTTACTTTGAACGAGCCTTTTTCTGGGTGGGATACGAGTACGGTCCCATGGGCCAAACCTCTTAAACTTTGAAGGGGCCGAACCATCGTGATTTTAGATTACCCGAAAAAAGCCTAAGACGTGAATTATAAAGAAGGACAAGACTGTCAGGAGAAAAAAAAATTTGGGGCTTGATTTTTCGATCGTGATAAAACTTAGAATGCTCCTTATAGAACTTATTGCTCTCGTAAGCATTTGCACGCCATTCATCGAGTTCGTTTAGTTGCAGTATTCTATTTTGAGCGACTTAATTAGCGTCGAGATTTACGAGTTTTAAAGCCCAAAGAGCGAGATGTTCTAGTTCTACTGGGAGATGATACGCTTTGCCATAGAATAATCGGTACGGCGTACAACCAATTACGGTTTTGTATGCCGTATGATACGCCCACAACGCGTCGTCGAGTTTGACGGACCAATCTTTCCTATTGAGCAAAACAGTTTTTTCTAATATATGCTTAATCTCTCGATTTACTAACTTAACTGAGCCACTTGTTTGCAAGTGGTAGGGGGTGGCAAGTTTGTGTGTGACTCGGTATTTAGCAAACGTCTTAGTCATTTGGGCATTACAGAAATGTGTTCCCCTATCACTTACAATAGCTCAAGGCGTGCCAAAGTGAGAAAATAGTTTTTAAAGAAAGGTAACAATGACTCGTGCATCGTTGGTGGGGAGAGCTTGCGCTTCCGTCAACATCGATACGTAGTCGACCGCCACTAAAATATAATTATTTTTAAAAGACGGAGGTAGGGGGACAACAAAATCAATGCCCCACAAATCGAAGACTTCGCACTCTAAAAATAAATTTTGGGGCATCTCGTTGTGATGAGAGATGTTAACCGACTGCTGGCAGTTATCACAGGAGCGCACAAAATTGTGAGTGTATTTGAAAAGAGTGGGCCAAAAGAAGCCCGCCTCCAGCATCTTCCTCGTGGTGCGGTTAGCTTGATAATGCCCACCAGCCGGACCGTCGTGATAGTGCCTAAGTATTTGCATGCAATCCACACCTGCAATGCATCTTCGAACCGCCTGGTCCACGCAGATACGAAAAAGAAAAGGGTCCTCCAAAAGAAAATTTTCAAGTCAGAAAAGAATTTCTTCTTTTGCTGGCTCGAAAAGTCTTTTGGGATCACCCACACCACTGAATAGTTCACGAAATCTGGGAACCAAGGCAGAGAAGACGAAATAGTATTTATGGCTAGAAGGCGTTCCTCGGGGAATCTGTCATTTATGTCATATTTGGCGATCGCTTCCACACCCAGATTTTCTAAACGGGAGAGGTAATCGGTGGCTAAATTTTCCTCGCCCTTCTTATCCCGGTTCTCCAAAATGAAATTCTTATAAGAGGAGGACCCATCGAAGAAGGCGGGGCTTAGCATTCTTTTTAGCTAATAAATATTTTAAGGCGGAGTAGTCGGTAAATACGATAACTTTAGATAGTGTTATATACGAGAGAAATTTATTGAATGCAAAAATGAAGACTAAAAGTTTCTTTTCCGTTGTTGTGTAAAATCCTTGTGCGGAAGTGGGCGTCTTGCTAGCGTAATAAATGTGGTGAAAGTATTTGTTTATGCGTTGGACAAGAATGGAACCTACAAAAATATCACTAGCGTCACACATAATCTCGAATTGATAAGCTTTTGTTTTATAAAATTAAAAGCGGACTCACATTCGCTACTAAAGAAAAATTTTGATTCCTTTTCCAAGGAGGCGAGTAAGCGGCTTTGTTATCCTAGAAAAATCTTGAATAAAATGCCTATAAAAGCCCGCGCGGACTAACAAACTTCTAATAGATTTTACGTTAGAAGGTGGGGGAAGCTTTTCGATAATTTATATCTTGGCCTTATAGACCTCCATCCCCTTAAAAGAAATCTTGTGGATGAGAACCAAACCTTCTCGAACAATAAAGTTACACTTTTCCCAATTTAAAACGAGATGCTTGTCCTCGCATCGCTGAAAGAAATGATCTAAATTACGAAGATAGGTCGGGAATGAGCATCCGAAAACAGAGAAGTCATCCATAAAGACTTCCATAATGTCTCCTACCAGCTCGCCAAAGACCGCCAACATACATCTTTGAAATGTTGCTGGTGCATTGCATATACCAAATGGAATCCTTCGGTATGCGAAGGTGCCAAACGGGCAGGTAAAAGTTGTCTTCACTTGGTCATCGGGGGAAATGGGGATTTTGAAAAACCCCGATAAACCATCAAGAAAACAATAGTATCGATGACCGGATAAACGCTCCAGAATTTGGTCTAAAAATGGTAGTGGGAAATGGTCCTTATAGGTGGCATCATTTAGTTTTCTATAATCGATGCACACCCGCCAACCCGTAACAGTATGAGATAGGACAAGTTCATTATGCTCATTTTCCACTATGGTAAGACCGCCCTTTTTGGGCATGACATGAACGAAAATAATCCAAGAACTATCTGAAATAGGATAAATAATCCCCGCATCTAATAATTTTATGATTTTTGGTTTAACGACATCTTTCTTGTTTGGATCAAGATGCCGCTGCGGCTTAATAGTTTTGCGGCAATTATCGTTAAGGAAAATCTTATGGGTGCAGAAAGAGGGGTTAATCCCCTTTAAATTAGAAATTTGCCACACAATTGCGTGGTGATGTTTAATCAAAACTTCCAATAAATTGGAAGTCTCTGAATCCCTCAAATGCGAAGAAATGATAACGGGAAGGGTATCATCTTTTCCCAAAAAAAGCGTATTTGAGAGATTCAGGTAGGGTTTTAATTCTAGGCAGGGCGGTTCTTCTAACGAGGTTTTAATTTTAATATCTTTCGATCCAAATAGTTCGAAAGATAAATATGTAGAGTCTTCCTCTATGCAATTAAAGTTTTTGAGCGCCAAAATATACTCGTTTAAAAATATAGACTCGAAAACAGGAGAAGAACGGTCTCCGAAATAAGTATCTGAATTATAACAAAAATCATCGCTCGATGATGAGTTTTCCATTGAGGGATTAATAGACAAAGTAACTTCATCATCTCCTACCTGATGGAGGAGATGACCATTACTCACGTTAATTAATGCGCAGCAGGTGGCGAGAAAACCGAGTATAATTGGTACATCGGCGTCCTCCTCGATGTATAAGATGATGAAGTCTACCGAAAAGATAAAATTATCAACTCAGACAAGAACGTCCTCCACTACCCTAATGGAGAACTTAACCGAGCGATCCGCTAGTTGGATACGCATTTTAGTAGGGGCCGGTGTGCCCAAACCTAATTTTTGAAAAAGCGAGAACAACATAAAATTAATGCTCACGCCTAAATCTGCTAAGGCGTATTTTACTAATATATTGCCAAAAATGCACGGGATGGAAAACCTTCCCGGGTTGTTTTGTTTTGGCGGTAATTTATTAGTAAGAGCCGCTGAGCACTCTGTGTTGAGAGAGATATGCGAAATATTCTCTAATTTTTGTTTATTAGAAAGAAGTTCTTTTAAATATTTCGCATACTTAGGCATCTGCGAGATTGCCTTGCAGAAGGGAACATTAAAATGAATTTTTTTAATAATAAAATAATTTTTTTGTACTGCTCGTCCTTACACTCACTATTTAACTTGTGTGGATACAGTAAGGGCGTATTTAAAATAATTTTATCTTTTAAAATTGGTAAATGTGCATTAATAAAAGAAGAGGGAAGAGGGGTCAGAGGAGAAATGTGTGCCTAAGGATCGATCCGTTTTGGATCGACCACCTCGTATCCGCTACATATGGTTATAACGTTGATATTTTCCCAAGGGATGGGCTCCATATTCCATGGCAGTGCCCCAAGCGCATGCTCGGACATCATCCACGCTAGCTGTCCAACTCGTAGTTCTAAGTTTTTTAGCGATCCGGTGATTTTCCGAATATTTTACTCGTTGGACGCGATGTATTTAGAAAAATTTTCCTCCATTAGAGAGGGTTTTTGAAGAGGGGGAGGCAGCGTAAATCCGGGTGCATGAGAGTTAGGCTAGCGTTGCGTATTGTTCGCATTGCTCCATGAGAAGTTGGGGTGGTTCCTCCAACCCAG
Organism: Platanthera zijinensis; assembly: GCA_039513925.1. Taxonomy (NCBI): domain Eukaryota; kingdom Viridiplantae; phylum Streptophyta; class Magnoliopsida; order Asparagales; family Orchidaceae; genus Platanthera; species Platanthera zijinensis. The sequence continues at coordinate 99,903,348 of CM077088.1, forward strand.
ATTATAGTGGGAACTATAAGGGTTGTTTTTGGGGTTAAAAAAAGGTAGACCCAAATTTCCTATGTAGTCAACAAACTCTTCGACTATGCTAACGTTAGAGGGAATCACCCAAGGCGGAGTGGAGGTGGCAGCAATCATCTCTGCCACCTACTTCGTAAGCCTTTCAACTTGAAGGGCTAAGTGAGCAGTGGTATCCACTTCGAAGAGGCTGGACGCCTCCTTGGGTCGTCCCCGCAGGACGTTCAACTGGTAGGTGTTCATGGCCATCTCTTCGATAAGAGCTTGGGTAGCCCCGGGGGTCTTGTTATTCAGAGTACCCCCGGCAGCCGCATCAATCATTTAACGCGTCTGATAGTTTAGCCCATTATTAAATATTTGGACCTGCAGCCAAGCTTGAAGGGCTTGGTGCAGACACCTGCGAAGGAATTCTTTAAACCTCTCCCAAGTCTCAAATAGATACTCGGGTTTGTTCTGCACGAACAAAGAAATATCTGCCCGCAACTTTGGAGTTTTTGCGGGCGAAAAATACTTTGTTAAGAACCGTTCCGCAAGCAAATCCCAAGTGGTAATACATCCTCGCGGGAGGGAATTCAACCGCGCCTTAGCTTTGTATTTTAAGGAAAAAGAAAAAAGGTGCAAGCGAATGGCGTCATCAGTGACACCATTAATTTTAAAAGTGTCGCAAATTTCTAAAAAACTAGATAAATGGACGTTCGGGTCCTCATCGAGCAGTCCATCGAACTGCACGACGTTTTGGATCATTTGAATAATAGTAGATTTTTTTTTCAAAATTATTGTTCGCCACCGTCGGGTGATTAAAACTAGACCCAGTATCATCCAGGTTCGGCCAAGCATAGTAAGACATTGTACGCTCCGTGGTCGCGTTTGGGATAAGGTCAGCCATAACTATGGCAGAAGGTTCTCCGATGGATTCCTAAGGGTCTAAAAAAGTATTCCGGCGTTGAGATCAAATACGCGAAGGGAGCGTTCTATCTCAGGATCAAAATCAAAATTTCCAGACTCCGAGGGTTTTCCACGGGTCATACACCCTTAAATATATACTAAATAATAAACTTTTCTCTTTTTTGGGTTTTAAGTCGATTTTTTTAAAAAATTTTAAATTTTTAGAAAAATGGTAAAAGTAATAGACTCCGGAATTCGAAATAACAATGCGTGCTCCCCAGCAATGACGCCAAAAACTTGATGGCCCTCCGCGCCACCCGCAACTTTCTTTTGATTAGTAGTGCGGGGGTGGAGTTTCGCAGAGGGAACGTGAGGAGGCAAGTTCACCTATCGCTAGTAATACAGGATATTCAGGGGGATTATCAAGGTCATATATTTCCCGGGGCGGGTTGATTATTTCAACTCCTCTCGGAGGGACTATTATCTTACTGAAAATAAAGGTGTCAGATTAACTAACTAACAAGGGCGGTTATAAGAAAAGGTTGAAAATAGACTTAGAAAAATTGATGAAGAAATAACGCTCGGTATCAAAATGATTAAGACTAAAATAAGACTATTTGACTGAGCACTCCTATCTCTAGGGCTATCTCTCACCTATACATTAAGACAATTCGATGAGCTCTCGTTCGGCAAAGTATTCCTCTTAATGCCCGCTCTATGCTAAGAACCCCGCTATTGGGGGGGGGGAACCCAATCCAGAAGAATTCCGCTCCTCCTCTCTTGAGGTTTAGTGCGAAAGAACTTTCTACCCAAGGGAGATCAATCTATATGAACGGCCTCTCAACTAGCTAGCGTATGAATAATGAAAATAGAGCCCACACATCGATATGTGGTTCTACGTGTCGTATACCCAGGATAATCCTTAAGTGCGTAATTAAAGAGAAAATGAGGACCTTTAACGAATTAAAAAGATTTTTATGTCCAAATGCTCTTTGATACCGAGGGCTAATAATAAATGGGGACAGGTTATGAGTTTGGTGAGGTGTGACTTAGAAACTAAGCGCTGAAAGGTTATAAAAAAGACATAAAAATAACACAATGTAAGAAAAAGGAAAAGCTAGCTAAATAGAGAACGCATGCACTCATCAAAGCCATAATAAAGGAAAAAAGCTAAGTTACAAAAAAGAAAAATACATAATTGAAATTGCAACTCCTACTCAAACAGTAGGCGCGAAAATTGCAAGTCCTACTTAAACGAGTTGGCAGGAAATGAAAGCGGGAAATTGCAAGTCCTACTCAAACGAGTAGGCAGGAAATGAAAGCGATAAATTGCAAGTCCTACTCAAACGAGTAGACGGAAAATGAAAGCAATAAGGGGCAAGTCCTACTCAAACGAGTAGACAGAAAATGAAAGTAATAAAAGGTATCTCATACACACACAGACTACATAATAAATAAATGCAATGAAAACCTAAATTATACACTCATACAAAAACAAAAAAGGGAGAAAAATAAAGTATTCAAAAAATTAAAACGATTACATTTCTACCCCTAGAATATGTTAAAAATGCATAAAAAGATGAAATAAAAAATTAAAGAAGTAAAAAGTTTTTCGAAATAAAAAGCAAAAAATCTAAGTGTTTCAAAAATTAAAATAACAACAAATTTATTATTATAACTTTATAAAAATGCTTAAAAAATGGAAGAAAGTTTAAAAGAATGAAAAATTTTACAATCTAAAAAATCAAAGTAAAAAAATAAAAACCACTTTTAAAACCCTTTTATAAATTCATAAGAATGAAATTAAAAGAACAAAAAAGGACTAAACCTAAACAAAGCTAAGGGACAAGATAAGAAAATCCATCATAACACTAACTAACTATAAGAAAACCTAAAAAAAAAACTAAGTAAAATAAAACTATGAAAACATAAAACTTAAAATTATTCTCATACACACACACACACCCATTTTAAAGAGAAAAGCAATGATAAACAAAGGATAAAAAGAAGAGACAAGTGAGGCACCCAAATGAAATCCAATAAAAGGTAAGGAGTCAAAAACTAACACATTTTATTAAGCTAAAAATAGGGTTACAAAAAACTTAAACAAACACTAAAGAGAGGGGGACAAAATCTCCTTACATTGCAAGAAAATCCACTAAGGCAGCCCACTAACACAAAAATGGTCCCAAAAACTGAACCCTTGGCCCTTACAGCAAAGTTCTATTTCTAGAAAAAAAATTCAGATTACACGCCCTAGTCACGGGCGTGACTGGGGGGCATGTAATGTTGGCGTGTAGGTGAAGACGAAAACCTTGTGACTGGCGAAATTCTTTAAGCTTCTAGAAATTCCACGTGCTGATCACGGACGTGTTCGACGGTCACGAGTGTGTAGCGGGGGCGTGTCTGGACATCTAGAAGAAATTTGATGTCAGCAACAACTATTTGAACTGGGTCGAAAACTCCAGGACCGACACGGGCGTGTTGGTAAGGTCACTGGCGTGTTCGTGGCGTTGAGTCCATACCTGGAAGCGTTGAGTGGTTGGCTTGCTGGCATCAAGTACATGGAGTGATACAGGTGTGTCGGGCAGGACACGGACGTGTACTTTGAATTTTTCAACTATTTTTGCAAAAATTTCAGGAAACAAAATAAAGCTAAGGTAGAAGGGTGATGGCCGCGGAACAGAGACCTACTGTGGTTGGTTCGAAATGATCAGATTCCGCGGGCCGGTTAGAAGATCGAGTTTTCTAACGAAAGGAGGCAAGCGCACCTATCGCAACTAGTACTTGGTATTCGGGAAAATACCGAGGTCGTATTATTTTCGGGGACGCGTTGATTATATCTACTCTTCTAGGAACACTATTATCTTACTAACAGTAAGGATGGATTTTTTTAGTTTAATTAAAACGGAAAGAAAGAAAGCGGAATTTTGCTAAATTAGTTCGATGACGGGTTAACGCTCGGCATCGAATCGGATTAAGACTAAAATAATTCTTAACAATTATTAAACTTTGTTTTTAATTTAATAAAAGGCACTTGGCCGTGGGGGTTCCAGAAATATGAGCGCACTTATCACTAGGAATATTGCTCACCTAAACATTAAGACTATTCGACCGATCGTTAGACCGATGAAGGATTCCTCTTAATGCCCGCTTTACGCTAAGAACCCCGCTATTGGGTGGGGAACCCAATCCGGCAGAACTACGCTTCTCCTCTTTCGAGGGGGTGTACGCAGTTCTCTTTACCCAAGGGGGATCGGTCCATACGTGTAGCCTCTCGGCGTCGCGTATGGATAACGGAATAGAGCCCACACATCGATTATGTGGTCCTATGCGTCGTTAACCCGGGGTAAACCTTAAGTCCTTAAATTAAAATAAAAATAAAGTTTTTTAATTATTTCAAATCATTTTTTATGTCCCAATGCTCTTCGATGCCGAAGGCTAAAAGAGATTAGCCACTCATCGGTATGGGGACGGCTTTATGTTTTTAGGTGAAGCGTGAGTGTAAATTTAAGTTCTGAACAATTATAAGAGAAAACATAAAAAAGGGCGATTAGATAAATTGAAGGCTAATTGATGCAGGCACTCACGCACACTTCAAAACCATAAAGAAAATCAAATAAAGCAAGGCCTACTCAAATGAGTAGGCGGGAAAAAAAGCACGCCATTGAACTCTTAACGAGTAGGCAGAAATAAATGCACACACACACACTCTTCTTAATTGAAGAAAGCGATAAATAAAGCGTAAAAATTATCTCCTACACGCACGCACTCTACATAATTGAGAAAGCGATAAAATTTGCGAGTCCCGGCTCAAATGAGTGGGTGGGGGTAAATTTATCTCATACACACACACACTCTACTTGAAGGTAAAACACACACACACACTCTACAGAAAAGTAAACACACGCACCCTACAGAAAAGTAAACACACGCACACACACAAAGTTTTCCTACTCAAGTGAGTAGGAAGAAAATGAAAGCAGGGCGCCATTTAACTCTTAACGAGTAGGCGGAAAATAAATGCATACGCACACACGCACTCTACAGGAGTTGAAATAAAGCAGTAAAACCTAACTCATACACGCACGCACACTTGCAAAAATAAGAAAAACAAAGTTGCTGAAAAATTAAAACGATTGCATTTCTACAGCTAGAATGCGGTAGAAATGCATAAAAAGTGAAAATAAAAATTAACCGGACAAAAAGTTTTGCAAATAAACGCAAAATGAAAGTTGACGAAAAATTAAAACAACTGCATTTCTACCGCTAGAATGCGGTAGAAATGCATAAAAAGATGAAATAAAAATTAAAGGGACTAAAAGTTTTGCGAATAAAAAGTTAAAACAAAGTGAGCGAAAAATTATAACGACTATATTTTCATTCTTATATTTTATAAAAACTCCTAAAAAGTGTAAATAAAACAAAAAGGGACAAAAAGTTTTACAATCCTAAAGAGCCTAAGTTAAAGAAAAATGAAAATAACACTTTTAGATGAGTTTTTATAAAGCCTTATGAATGAAAAAATAGGAAAAAGGAGAAAAGCTAAATCTAGAAAAGTGCGGAAAATGAAAACTAAATGGACGGCGCAACGGCTAGAAATGCCGATAAATCCTAAATCTAACTAAGTTATCAAGGCTATAAAATTGAAAACATAAAAGGAACACAAAAAGGGAACGAAAAAATTACTTAAGAAGGGCGCTTCCAATTGAACATTTCAACTTTGCAATAAAGAAAATCTACCATTTTATTGAATGAAAAGGCTATTACATGAAAAGCTAAAACAAACAACCTAATACAAACTAAGAAAGATAGGGAGAAATTCTCCTTACATAGCTTAGAAGCCAAACGGGCAGCACCTCCCCTAAGTAAGATGGACCAAAAAGTGGACAAAATAAGCTTCCTGGAAGCTTGTATTTATAGGCAAAAATTCGGGAGTGACACGCCCTAGGTCACGGGCGTGACAAGGGGGCGTGTCACTACTATTCATGAGCTGATCGGGTGATTTGACTGGAGCTTCGACTTCGGTTGAAAACGTGGTGGTCACGCCCCAGGTCACGGGCATGACAGGTGTCAGTCACGGGCGTGACTAGGGCGTGACGGGGAGCTGGCTTTGGGGATTTGACGCGAGCTTTGACTTCGGGGCGGTCCACGTGGCGAACACGGGCGTGACACAAATGTCACGGGCATGTACGTTGGGCCTGACTTGGACAGCTGGCAGCTCGATGTCGGCAGCGTTGACAGTTGACGAAGCGTTGAGTGCCGACATCGACACGGGCGTGACGGATCTTGGACACGGGCGTGACATGAAGGCGTTGAGTCTTGAACAGTGAAATCGTTGAGTGTCGACTCGATGATGGCGTTCAGTGCCTGACACGCCCGTGTCGGGCATGGTCACGGGCGTGACAGGCCAAAAATTCATTTTTCTGAAAAATTTCAGAAAACAAAAATAATTTAAGTTAGTATAAAATTTACAAAAAAGAAGCATTTTATTAAAGAAAATAAACTAAAAAAGATAAAAATAAAGTCAAATGACATAATTAAAATACAAAAATATAGGTATATTTACAATTCATCAAATACCCCCATACTTAAGCTTTTGCTATTCCAGAGCAAAAGTTTGAGGTGAACTTATAAGGAATAATGAAAAACCCTAAGTTCTGTTACCGCTAAATTAATTATAAGAAAGATCAAATAAAAATATACGGGGTATAAGAGTTAAGTCCTAAAATTATTTAGATGATTTAAACAGGGCAAAAGTTTTGGCCAAAAGACTTCTTGATGTAATCAAATAGAAAGCAATAGTTGTATTGGTTAGATTAACAGAAAATAGTTTGGATTTATACGAACTTTAGCTTATAGGAGAGTTATCGGAAATAATGCAATTTACGAATTATGCTCTCAAAAAGATTTTTGAATTAATTCTAGAGTCATGAAATTGGCTAAGGGGGGTTGATGTTTGTTTATGAAGATGCTTGGATTTTGAGGCGAGGTTATTTTTTCTCGAACCTCCATTTTTTTTGATTTGGATTTTAAAGGAAAACGAAATCTTATTTTCCTTAACATAAAAATTTTTCTTCTTCATAAATAAAAATAACCCAATGTATATGTGTTGGAGTAATGAATTTTATCCTCTTACTCCGTAACGTATAATCTTTTAATTTATTGGGTGCCTATGTTTACGGAATGAAATCTTATTCCCATTGACATAAGATCTTTTTCTTTTTGGGGAAATAATTTTATCATACCAAGTAGGTTATGATAAGTAAGGGGAGAAAAGAGAACTAGATTTTTAATTGAAAAATAATTGAGAGCAACCTTTATAAATTGTACGTTCCAATTTTTCAGAAAGCTAAAAGTAAGCATAATTGAATTCTATAGTCATTATTTTCTAACATGGTACACATGCTCCTATCTATGAAAAATTAGAAGTAGTGCCTAAAGCGAGTCCCCTATTTTTAACAAAGTATAATAAATTCTTTAAAACTTAACCCCGGCTATTTAGATTTTTCAATCTATAATTAACAAACGAATAGTGAACAAAGAATTGATCAAATTCGCATATAAATAAACTCAAAACGAAAGTTTTGGATAACAAGAAACTTAACAATGAAATGTTTGATTTATTTGTTTCAAAACTTATAAAAAAAAAATTTTTTTTGTTGTTGTTGTTTTTTGAAGTTATGCTCTTTTTTTGTATTTTTGTAGTTATATCTTTAATATATACATACTAAAAAGAAAGAAAAAATGCGAAAATAAATTTTTTGGATTTTTAAGTTTTGTGAATTTTTTTTTTGTATTTTTAATGAAGTTTTCATTTTATTTACAAAAATTTGGGAAAAAGAAAAAATATTTACAAGGATGAGAGGGAAAAAGGGAGAGGGGAAAGTGAAAGAATATTTACAAAAAGTATTTACAAAAATTATTTACAAAAATATTTACAAGAATATTTACAAAAATATACAAACTAGGTAGCCGCGAGATGACTCGTTATGTGGATGGCTCGATGAGCCGGATCTCGCGGACCGAGTTAAAAATAAGTCAAAGTTTCAAAAATGAAACTTCAAAAATTTTTAATTAAAATTTTTTTTTTTGGAATTTTTGTGTTATATATTTTTTTTTTAATTTTTGTTTTTGTTTTTTTTTTTATTGTTTGTTTGTTTGTTGTTGTTGTTTTTTTTTTGTAAGCGAAAAAGAAATTACGAAAATATGAAAACACCCCCATACTTAGATCCAACATTGTCCCCAATGTTGTATGCTAAGCATGAGGAACAAGACAGCAGGTATATGTACAAAAAAGAAAAGAGAGGGGGGCAGAAGACGTCCCTGATCCGCGTGCGGGGAAGCCCATTAGAAACCCTGCATTTATTAGAAAAATAGAAAACATAATAAATAAAGACGTAAAAAAGATAGACGTGGGGTGCCTCCCAGGAGCGCTTTGTTTATAGTCGCGTAGCTTGACTATAGTGGCGGGTTTATAAGTCGAGGAGGGATATGGTTTCGCTATACTCGATCACAGGGTCGCCCGCTATGTAAGACTTTAACCGATGACCGTTTACTTTAAACGAGCCTTTTTCCGGGTGGGAGACGAGTACGGTCCCATATGGAAAAACTTCTTCAACTAAGAAGGGACCGGACCAACGGGATTTGAGTTTGCCAGGAAAAAGTTTAAGACGAGAATTATAAAGAAGGACTAGATCGCCCGGAGAAAAAATTTTGGGGGTTTTAATTTTTCGATCGTGATAAAACTTAGAACGCTCCTTATAGAACTTATTGCTCTTGTAAGCGTTCGCACGCCATTCATTGAGCTCGTTTAGTTGCAGTTTTCTATTTTGAGCGGCTAAGTTAGAGTCGAGGTTTAAGAGTTTTAATGCCCAAAGTGCGCGGTGCTCCAGTTCTACGGGTAAATGGCACGCTTTGCCATAGACTAATCGAAACGGGGTACAACCGGTAGCGGTTTTGTATGCCGTACGATACGCCCATAACGCGTCGTCGAGCTTAGCGGACCAATCTTTCCTATTAAGTGAAACGGTTTTTTCTAATATGCGTTTTATCTCTCGATTTACTACCTCAACTTGGTCACTTATTTGCGGGTGGTAGGGGGCAAGCTTGTGCGTGACTCCATATTTAGCTAACGTCTTAGCCATTAGAGCGTTACAGAAATGCGTTCCCCTATCACTAACAATAGCGCGAGGCGTGCCGAAGCGAGAAAATAATTTTTTTAGAAATGTAACGACGACTCGCGCATCGTTGGTGGGGAGAGCTTGCGCTTCCGCCCACCGTGATACGTAGTCGACCGCCACTAAAATATACATATTTTTATAAGAAGGAGGTAGGGGGCCAACAAAATCTATGCCCCATAAATCGAAAACTTCGCATTCTAAAAACATATTTTGGGGCATCTCGTCGCGACGTGAGATGTTACCCGACCGCTGACAGCTATCGCATGCGCGCACAAAATTGTGCGCGTCTTTGAAGAGAGTGGGCCAAAAGTAGCCCGCCTCTAGCGCCTTCCTAGCGGTCCGGTTGGCTTGATAGTGCCCCCCGGCTGGACCCTCGTGGCAGTGCCTCAATATCTGTGTGCACTCCACTCCCGCGACGCATCTTCGAACCGCTTGGTCCGCGCAGATACGGAAAAGAAAGGGGTCATCCCAAAAGAAAATTTTCAAGTCGGAAAAGAATTTCTTCTTTTGATGACTTGAAAAATCTTTTGGAAGTACCCGCGCGACTAAGTAGTTCGCAAAATCTGCGAACCAAGGCGAAGATGACGAAGACGAATGAATGGCGAGAAGGCGTTCCTCGGGGAATCTGTCATTTATTTCAGATTCGACGAGCGCTTCCGCACCTGGATTTTCTAAACGGGAGAGGTGGTCTGCCGCTAGATTCTCCGCGCCCTTCTTATCTCGGATCTCCAAGTCAAACTCTTGTAGGAGGAGAATCCATCGAAGAAGGCGGGGCTTCGCGTCGGCTTTAGCTAATAAATATTTAAGGGCGGAGTGATCGGTAAAAACGATAACTTTAGATAGCGTAAGATACGAGCGAAACTTATCGAAAGCGAAAACGACGGCTAAGAGTTCCTTTTCCGTCGTCGTGTAATTCACTTGTGCGGAAGTGAGCGTCTTGCTAGCGTAATAAATAGGATGAAAATGTTTTTCTACGCGTTGGCCAAGAACGGCGCCTAAGGCAATATCACTAGCGTCGCACATGATTTCGAACGGAAGGGACCAATTAGGGGCCACTAGAATTGGAGAATTGATAAGTTTTTGTTTTATAAAATTAAAAGCAGACTCGCAATCGCTACTAAAGACAAAAGGTGATTCCTTTTCCAAGAGGTGAGTAAGCGGCTTTGTTATTTTTAAAAAATCTTGAATGAAGCGCCTATAAAAGCCCGCGTGGCCTAAGAAACTCCTAATGGATTTTATGTTTATCGGCTGAGGAAGTTTTTCTATGATTTCAACTTTGGCCTTATCGACCTCTATCCCCTTAATCGAAATCTTATGGCCGAGGACCAAACCTCCTCGAACCATAAAGTTACACTTTCCCAATTTAAGACAAGATTCGTGTCCTCGCATCGTTGGAGGACACGATCAAGATTACGAAGACAATCCAGGAATGAGCATCCGAATACAGAAAAGTCATCCATAAATATTTCCATAATATCTTCTACTAGCTCACCAAAAATTGATAGCATACATCTTTGGAATGTAGCCGGCGTATTGCAGAGGCCAAATGGCATTCTTCGATAGGCGAAGGTGCCAAAGGGGCAAGTAAAAGTTTTTTTCTCTTTGTCTTCGGGGGAAATGGGGATTTGGAAAAACCCCGATAAACCGTCGAGAAAACAATAAAAAGGGTGACCGGAAAGATGCTCAAGAATTTGGTCAAGGAACGGTAGTGGAAAATGATCTTTGCGGGTGGCATCATTTAGTTTGCGGTAATCGATGACCACACGCAAACCCGTAACAGTACGAGTTGGGACGAGCTCGTTGTGCTCATTCGCCACTACGGTTAGACCGCCCTTCTTGGGCATGACATGAATGGGACTAACCCACGCACTATCAGAAATGGGATAAATAATCCCCGCATCTAATAATTTAATTATCTCAGCTTTCACGACGTCTTTCATGTTTGGGTTAAGACGCCGCTGCGGCTGAATGGTTTTGCGGCAATTATCGTTTAAGAAAATTTTGTGAGTGCAGAAAGAAGGGTTAATCCCCTTTAGGTCAGAAATTTGCCACGCAATTGCGTGGCGATGTTTAAGCAAAACCTCCAATAAATCGGAGGTCTCCGAATCGCTTAAATACGAAGAAATGATTACCGGGAGTGTATCATTTTTCCCCAAAAGGCGTATTTTAGGGATTCGGGTAATGGTTTGAGTTCTAGGATGGGCGGTTCTTCTAGTGAGGTTTTAGTGCTAATGTCTTTTGAACCAATTGGTTCAAAAGGCATGTTCGTAGACTCGTCCTCATCGCAATAAAAATTTTCGAGTGAAAAAATATTTTCGTTTAAAAATTCGGACTCGAAAACCGGAGAAGAACTATCTCCATAAAAAGAATCTAAAGAATAGCAGAAATCGTCGCTCGGCGACGAGTCTTCCATAGAGGAGTTAATAGAAAAAGTAACTTGGTCGTCTCCTACCCGAAGGAGAAGCTGACCATTACTTACATCAATTAACGCACGTGAGGTCGCGAGGAAAGGGCGACCAAGTATTATTGGTACGTTGGCGTCTTCCTCGATGTCCAAGATGACGAAGTCCACCGGGAAGGTGAACTTGTCTACTCGGACAAGGACATCCTCAACAACCCCGATGGGGAACCTAACCGAGCGATCCGCTAGTTGGATGCGCATATTGGTAGGAGCAGGAGTACCCAAACCTAAACGCAGGAAGAGCGAGAACGGCATCAAATTAATGCTCGCGCCTAAGTCTGCCAAGGCATATTTTACTAATACATCGCCAAAAAGGCACGGGATGGAGAACCTTCCCGGGTCGTTTTGTTTTAAGGGCAATTTACTAGTAAGAGCCGCCGAGCAGACAGCGTTGAGAGATATATGCGAAATATCCTCGAGTTTGCGTTTATTAGAAAGTAGTTCTTTTAAAAATTTCGCATATTTAGGCATTTGCGAGATAGCCTCGCAAAAAGGAACATTAATATGAATTTGTTTAAGTAATAAAATAAATTTTTCATATTGCGCGTTTACTCGCTCATTATCTAACTTATGCGGGTAGGGCAACGCCTTGTTTAAAATAGTTTTATCGTTAAAAATCGGTAAGGGTTGCGTAGTCGAAGAAGAGGGAAGAGGGGTCGGAGGTGAAATATGTACCTGAGGATCGATCCGTTTTGGATCGACCACCTCCTTACCGCTACGGAGGGTTATAGCGTTGGCAGTTTCCCTTGGATTGGGCTCCGTGTTCCCTGGCAGTGCCCCCATGGCGCGTTCTGACATGAGTCGCGCCAGCTGTCCAACCTGGAGTTCTAAATTTTTTAGCGATCCGGTGATGTTCCGGATATTAGACTCGTTGGACGCGACATAACGATTAAAATTTTCCTCCACCAGGGATGGCTTCATAGGAGGGGGAGGAGGAAACGTTGGCGCAAAAGGAGGGGGAGGGGGACGCTGCGCGTTGTTCGGGTTGCTCCAGGAGAAATTCGGATGGTTCCTCCAACCCGGATTATAGTGGCTACTATAAGGGTTGTTTTGAAATGAGGGACGCACCGGATTTCCCATGTAGTCCACGAATTCGTCGACTACGCAGACGTTGGAGGGGGGGAGAAAACAAGGCGGAGTGGAGGAGGCAACAGACATCTCCGCCACCTACTTAGTTAGCCTTTCCACTTGGAGGGCTAGCTGAGCAGTGGCATCCACTTCAAAAATGCCCGCCTGCTTAGGGCGTGCCCGCGGGACATTCCACTGGTAGGCATTCACCGCCATTTCCTCGAAAAGGGCCTGGGCGGCCTCAGGGGTCTTATTGTTCAGAGTGCCCCCGGCAGCCGCGTCAATCATTTGACGCGTCTGACTATTCAGTCCATTATAAAAAATTTGTACCTGCAACCACGTTGGCAGAGCGTGGTGCGGGCACCGGCGGAGGAATTCCTTAAAGCGTTCCCAAGTCTCGTAAAGAGACTCGGAGTCGTTTTGGACGAACGAAGATATGTCCGCCCGCAGTCTTGCAGTTTTCGCGGGCGGAAAATACTTCGTAAGGAATTTCTCGGCCAATTCCGCCCAGGACGTGATGGATCCCCGCGGGAGGGAGAGTAACCACGCCTTAGCCTTGGACTTAAGAGAGAAGGGAAAAAGGCGCAAATGAATGGCGTCATCAGTGACGCCATTAATTTTAAAAGTATCGCAAATTTCAAGAAAATTAGACAAGTGATTGTTGGGGTCCTCATCCGGCAGTCCGTCGAACTGCACGGCATTTTGGATCATTTGAATCACACTTGACTTAATTTCAAAATTATTGTTGGCCACAGCGGGCCGAACAATACTCGACCCCGTATCATCCAAGTTGGGCCGAGCGTAATAAGACATAGTACGCTCGGCCGGTTGGGCATTATTCGGGTCGGCCATAGAAGAAGAAGAGGGTTCTCCGATAGATTCTGCGGGGTCTAAAAAGGGAATTCGACGGAGAGATCGGATACGCGCAAGAGAGCAGTCGATCTCGGGGTCGAATTCAAGATTTTTCAGAACTCGAAGGTTTTCCACGGGTCATGCACCCTTAAAAAAAACGAAAAGGGGAAGGATTTTTTTTGTATAAAAATTTTTATTTGAAAATAAAGTAAAATTAATAGAGTTCCGGATTCAATATAACAACCGTGACTCCCCGGCAACGGCGCCAAAAACTTGATGGCCGCGGAACAGAGACCTACTATGGTTGGTTCGAAATGATCAGATTCCGCGGGCCGGTTAGAAGATCGAGTTTTCTAACGAAAGGAGGCAAGCGCACCTATCGCAAGTAGTACTCGGTATTCGGGAAAATACCGAGGTCGTATTATTCTCGGGGACGCGTTGATTATATCTACTCTTCCAGGAACACTATTATCTTACTAACAGTAAGGATGGATTTTTTTAGTTTAATTAAAACGGAAAGAAAGAAAGCAGAATTTTGCTAAATTAGTTCGATGACGGGTTAACGCTCGGCATCGAATCGGATTAAGACTAAAATAATTCTTAACAATTATTAAACTTTGTTTTTAATTTAATAAAAGGCACTTGGCCGTGGGGGTTCCAGAAATATGAGCGCACTTATCTCTAGGAATATTGCTCACCTAAACATTAAGACTATTCGACCGATCGTTAGACCGACGAAGGATTCCTCTTAATGCCCGCTTTACGCTAAGAACCCCGCTATTGGGTGGGGAACCCAATCCGGCAGAACTACGCTTCTCCTCTTTTGAGGGGGCGTACGCAGTTCTCTTTACCCAAGGGGGATCGGTCCATACGTGCAGCCTCTCAGCGTCGCGTATGGATAACGGAATAGAGCCCACATATCGATTATGTGGTCCTATGCGTCGTTAACCCGGGGTAAACCTTAAGTCCTTAAATTAAAATAAAAATAAAGTTTTTTAATTATTTCAAATCATTTTTTATGTCCCAATGCTCTTCGATGCCGAAGGCTAAAAGAGATTAGCCACTCATCGGTATGGGGACGGCTTTATGTTTTTAGGTGAAGCGTGAGTGTAAATTTAAGTTCTGAACAATTATAAGAGAAAACATAAAAAAGGGCGATTAGATAAATTGAAGGCTAATTGATGCAGGCACTCACGCACACTTCAAAACCATAAAGAAAATCAAATAAAGCAAGGCCTACTCAAATGAGTAGGCGGGAAATAAAAGCACGCCATTGAACTCTTAACGAGTAGGCGGAAATAAATGCACACACACACACACACTCTTCTTAATTGAAGAAAGCGATAAATAAAGCGTAAAAATTATCTCCTACACGCACGCACTCTACATAATTGAGAAAGCGATAAAATTTGCGAGTCCCGGCTCAAATGAGTGGGCGGGGGTAAATTTATCTCATACACACACACACTCTACTTGAAGGTAAAACACACACACGCACTCTACAGAAAAGTAAACACACACACCCTACAGAAAAGTAAACACACGCACACACACAAAGTTTTCCTACTCAAGTGAGTAGGAAGAAAATGAAAGCAGGGCGCCATTTAACTCTTAACAAGTAGGCGGAAATAAATGCATACGCACACACGCACTCTACAGGAGTTGAAATAAAGCAGTAAAACCTAACTCATACACGCACGCACACTTGCAAAAATAAGAAAAACAAAGTTGCTGAAAAATTAAAACGATTGCATTTCTACCGCTAGAATGCGGTAGAAATGCATAAAAAGTGAAAATAAAAATTAACCGGACAAAAAGTTTTGCAAATAAACGCAAAATGAAAGTTGGCGAAAAATTAAAACAACTGCATTTCTACCGCTAGAATGCGGTAGAAATGCATAAAAAGATGAAATAAAAATTAAAGGGACTAAAAGTTTTGCGAATAAAAAGTTAAAACAAAGTGAGCGAAAAATTATAACGACTATATTTTCATTCTTATATTTTTATAAAAACTCCTAAAAAGTGTAAATAAAACAAAAAGGGACAAAAAGTTTTACAATCCTAAAGAGCCTAAGTTAAAGAAAAATGAAAATAACACTTTTAGATGAGTTTTTATAAAGCCTTATGAATGAAAAAATAGGAAAAAGGAGAAAAGCTAAATCTAGAAAAGTGCGGAAAAATGAAAACTAAACGGACGGCGCAACGGCTAGAAATGCCGATAAATCCTAAATCTAACTAAGTTATCAAGGCTATAAAATTGAAAACATAAAAGGAACACAAAAAGGGAACGAAAAAATTACTTAAGAAGGGCGCTTCCAATTGAACATTTCAACTTTGCAATAAAGAAAATCTACCATTTTATTGAATGAAAAGGCTATTACATGAAAAGCTAAAACAAACAACCTAATACAAACTAAGAAAGATAGGGAGAAATTCTTCTTACATAGCTTAGAAGCCAAACGGGCAGCACCTCCCCTAAGTAAGATGGACCAAAAAGTGGACAAAATAAGCTTCCTGGAAGCTTGTATTTATAGGCAAAAATTCGGGAGTGACACGCCCTAGGTCACGGGCGTGACAGGGGGGCGTGTCACTACTATTCATGAGCTGATCGGGTGATTTGCCTGGAGCTTTGACTTCGGCTGAAAACGTGGTGGTCACGCCCCAGGTCACGGGCGTGACAGGTGTCAGTTACGGGCGTGACTAGGGCATGACGGGGAGCTGGCTCTGGGGATTTGACGCGAGCTTTGACTTTGGGGCGGTCCACGTGGCGAACACGGGCATGACACAAATGTCACGGGCGTGTACGTTGGGCGTGACTTGGACAGCTGGCAGCTCGATGTCGGCAGCGTTGACAGTTGACGAAGCGTTGAGTGCCGACATCGACACGGGCGTGACGGATCTTGGACACGGGCGTGACATGAAGGCGTTGAGTCTTGAACAGTGAAATCGTTGAGTGTCGACTCGATGATGGCGTTGAGTGCCTGACACGCCCGTGTCGGGCATGGTCACGGGCATGACAGGCCAAAAATTCATTTTTCTGAAAAATTTCAGAAAACAAAAATAATTTAAGTTAGTATAAAATTTACAAAAAAGAAGCATTTTATTAAAGAAAATAAACTAAAAAAGATAAAAATAAAGTCAAATGACATAATTAAAATACAAAAATATAGGTATATTTACAATTCATCAAAGGGAATATAAAAATAGAAAATTCTTTTTGAACAAAAGTAACTAGAAACAGCAAACATAAACTAAAAGGACCTAAATAAAGTACTGAAAAATACTAATATTTACAACTCATCAAACACTGTGTTGGAACACCCTATTACTAATTTGGGCAAGGATCACTATGTTTTTCTTAGGAAACCAGTTTGACCTAGATGTATAGTTAAAAAGGTCAACATAAGAATGTGATTAGGGCTTAGAATTTAGGTTTGAAGCTGCCCCCAGGACCATTCAAGGAATCAGACTTAAAGCTTAGGCAAAGACAATTATCGTCGAGCTTAGGTCGACGAAACGTCGAACTCCGTTCGACGCTCTCTGAGCTCAACTCTGCTAAATCGTCGAGCTCCGGTCGACGATCTTCGAGCTCAGATCGACGATCTATCTTCAGCTTTTCCTTCAGGTCGCTGAGCTCCAGTCGACGATCTTCGAGCTCAGGTCGACGTTTTCTGTCTGATGTTCATTCCAATCTCGGAGCTCAGGTCGACGATCGTAGAGCTCAGATCGACGTTTTTCCTGAGAGATCGACGACTTTGAGGATTCAAATTCAGTCAGCTTTTGGTATGATTTTCAAATTCTCTTAGCATTTATTTCAAGAGATCTGCTAGCCGTTTTCATTTATTCTGGAGCAAGTTTCAAGGGATTTATCAGAGAATGTTTATTGGACTTTCCTCCAGAAGACAAAACATTTATGGAAGGCATTTATTGACGCTAACGACTATCTTGGATAGAGGATCTTTAGAGAATAAATCATTTTTTTCTTCTCCAGTCTGAGAGTCACAACAACAAGAGACTACACAAACATAGACAGACTACAACAAGAAATTCTCAGTACAGATTCACAGGATAGTGAGATCAATTAAAAAAATCAAGTGATCAATCATGGAGAATTAGTTGGCATACTAAAAAGTGATCATAGCTTCAACATCAAGGACTCCAGACAATTCATATTTCAGCCTCTGCTGAAACCATCTTCTGCTGGAGATCTGAAGCTTCCGAAGACCTATCACCCTAGCAAAGCTCTCATCTTTCTCAGGGGGAGCTTTGACAACACAATCAATCCACTAAGTCTTCTCTCAATGATTGAGACAGAGAAGACAACTTCACCTCTTTCTTTTTCTTTTCCTGCTGTAAAAGGGTTATCAAAACTCCCTTCAAAAGTCTTGATTCTGGTTCTGAGTACCTTGTCAAAACTCAGTGGTGGCAAGACACCTGATCAAAAAATCTAGTGTGGTTTTTGAGTACCTTATCAAAAGTTCATTGGTGCCCAGGACACCTGATCAACTCATCCTGCAGTGGATTCCTACCAAAGGTGGTAGAAGAGTGGATGTACCCAGGTTTTTGGGGAACCACTATAGTTCCTTGTGTCTTTTGGTTTCTTGTGAATATTCTTTGCTGTGTGCTGTGGTTTTTATCCTTACTGCTTTAGTTTTATTTCTACATCAGAGCACATTACACCTATACATAAATTAAGCCTTTACTGCTAAGTTTTTTTTTAAATTGTAAATTTACTTTAAAATACTATATTCACCCCCTCTAGAGTTAAGATAGATCTTACCCTCACTTTCAATTGGTATCAGAGGGAGGTTGGTTGTTCATACAGGCTAACACCTGAACCAAAAGATCCTTGAAAAGATCAATCTTTTAAGAGGGTTATTTTCATTATATTTAATTTTATATAAAGACATGGCACAGAACAAAGATTATGCAAGCACTAGGCCTCCGGTGTGCAATCTATCCAAGTTTGCACTTTGGAAAGCATGGATTAGACTATATATGAATTCTATTGATGAAGACATATTTAATTCTGTTTTGACAGTGTGCCCAAGTCCACCAGCAAGCTCAAGTACAAATGCTGTTCCACCTCCTTCAGGAACAGATGCTGAAATAAAGAAGTGGAAGACTGCAGATGCTAAGGCCATGGACATCTTAGCTCAGACAATGTCTGATGAGACATTTCAGAAGGTAGCTGAATACAACTCAGCCAAAGGAATTTGGGACAAGCTCTCTGAAATTGTCTCAGGATCTGCTGATGAAAGGAAAGACAGGAGATCTCATCTTATAAGCTAATAAGAAAATTTCAAAAAGGGAGAAGCTGAATCAGTGGCTGACATGTATAATAGACTAAGTCTGATTGTCAATGAGTTAAAGACTCTGGATAAAGAAATCTCATTGACTGAGCTGAATGACAAAATCCTAATGTGCTTCCCCAGCACTTGGGATTCAAGAATCTGGCCAATCAAAGATGCCAGAAGTCTAAATGAGATTACAACTGAAGCTCTCCTGGGCAAGCTCAAATCTTATGAGTTGCTTATTAAAATTAGAGAAGAAGAACAGAAGGCTGCCTCACCAGCCACAAGGAAAGAGAAGACCATAGCCTTCAAAGCTATAGAAGAGGAGCCTGAAGATAAAGCTACAGGAAATGATGAGCTCCTAAGTCTACTGGCCAAATGATTCTACAAAATGGCCAGAAAAGACTTCAAAAAGAGATCATACAAGGGACATGATAAGCTAAGGTATGATAAATCAAATAACAATAAAGAAATTATATGTTTTGGTTGTTGGAAACTAGGCCATATTATGCCTGACTGTCCAGAAAACAAAAATAAGGACAAGAAAGATAGAAGGGAAAGAAGAAAGGAGAAAGACTTCAAGAAGAACACCTCAGAGAAACCCTCCTACAACAAGAACACACATACAAGGAAGGGATTTGTTGCTGAGACATGGAGTGAAACTGAAGAGGACTCTGAAGCCTCATCCAGCTCTAGTGATGATGAGGATGATGCTGATGAAAAGGAATTTTGCATGATGGCTATCAATGCCTCTCAAACAGATTTAGAAGCAGAAGAGTCAGAATCAGATTCAGAAGCCCAACTAGAAGAAGATCAGGTAATCAATTCATTTGATTTCAGTTCTGAGGACTTTAAACATGAGTTTAAAGTACTATGCCTAGATCTGTTGGAGTCTGAGAAGGAAATCACTTCCCTCAGAAAACAACTGTATGAGTATAGCACTTTAAAATCTGAGAACCTCAAACTCTCTGAAGAGTTAGAATGCTATAGGGAGCAGATAGCTTCATTGAAAAGTGAACTATCCAAGGCCTAGCAATTTGAAGAATCCCTTAATGGGAGAAGTATCAAATTAATGGACATCACAAGCATAGTGAACTCAAGATTAAATAGTACACTGGGCTTGGGTGCTTCATCTAGCCAACCCAATGGCCCTATGGTATCAGCATAAGTTTGATAGTGACCGTAAGGATGCGCAATACAAAGAAGTTCTTTTACTATTGAAACAAATTCATATTAATGTTTCATTCTACGAGGCGATCTCGCAGATGCCTAAATATGCGAAATATTTGAAAGAACTTCTTTCTAATAAACAAAAATTAGAAAATATTTTGCATATCTCTCTCAATGCAAACTGCTCAGCGACTCTTACTAATAAATTGCCCCCAAAACAAAATGAACTAGGACGGTTTTCTATCCCGTGCCTTTTTGGCAATATATTAGTAAAATACGCTCTAGCAGATTTAGGCACGAGCATTAATTTGATGTCATTCTCGCTCTTTAAAAAATTAGGTTTGGGCACTCCGGCCCCTACTAATATGTATATCCAATTAGAGGATCGCTCGGTTAAGTTCTCCGTCGGGGTAGTGGAGAATGTCCTTGTCCGAGTTGACAAGTTTATCTTTCCGGTAGACTTTGTCATCTTGGACATCGAGGAGGACATCAATGTACCAATTATACTCGGACGCCCTTTTCTCGCCACCTCCCACACATTAATTGATGTGAGTAACAATTGTCTCCTCCTTTGGGTGGGATATGATGAGGTTACTTTATCTATTAATCCCTCGATGGAGGACTCATCATCGAGCGTTGATTTCTGTTATAATTTAGATAATTTTTTCGTAGATCGTTCTGAAAGTGAGGAAAAGATCTACCTTAACTCTAGAGGGGGGGGGGGGGGTGAATAGAGTATTTTTAAAATAATTTACAATTAAAAATATAAAGCAGTGGAAGACTTAATTTATGTATATGTGTAAGGTGCTTGTGATGAAATAAAACTAAAGCAAGAACTAAGAAAACACACAGCAACCAGATGACACAAGGATCTATAGTGGTTCCCCAACAACTGTAAGACCCCCCTCCCGGAACACAAGACACGGCACGAGAGGGGTCTTATGCCCAGAACAGCCGCCTTGCGGTAGCACCAGCACTCGGGCTAGCCTGTATCACAAGACGCCTATTCTGCCTGCTACAACCAATATCAACATATAAATGCCAACCCAACCATAATAATATGAAAGTCAAATCCACACCAAGCATATGTCCATAATATCATAAATAAATAAGCTACAACAAGCTTCTAATATCAGAGTACGAGAACAGAATTGCCCCGAAGGGCTACAACAAAAACTCTCTCTCACTCACATCTGTAACCGACGGTGGCGACGGTACCGTCACTTCAGGGCCCTGTCACCCTGGCCTGGCTGTCCGTCTGCATAGCCTGCTGCTCCACCTGCGGGGTTTCCTCCTAAAAAGGAAGACGTAGCAACCGTTAGTCAAAAAGACTAAGTGGTTTCACATCCGCTCCCCCGGCGACTCCTCGGCATCGGGCGGAGAAAGGAACAGGTACAATATATAAATAACAGTAGTACAACAGGTGAAGTGAGTATACATATTATAAGCAGCAACATCAGTAGTGTATAATAAACAAGCTCTTATTTACGAATCTACAATCTACAGCAGCAAGAGAGTATATAACTAGAACAATAAGTAACTCAACTTATATGGATGCCCATACAAGCATATAAGTTGAGGGTCGTTCAGCAGAAAGTAACTCATCGTATAGGAGTGCCCATACAAACTTATACAATGAGGGTCTTGTGTATGTAATGAAGTGCAATGCTATGTATGCAATGCAACGACACACCCATGATCAAGCACATGCAATCGCTATGTCGACACAGACTTATAGTTCCCATTATTCAAGCAGGTAGCTAACCTCTCAGGCATCAACCGTCGTGGCCAAACGGTGACAGTAGAGCGGGCATCTCCACTACTAAGCTGGTCTCCACACTACCTGGCCTAGGCCTCCGTACGCCTCAATGCTAGGAACACAACAACGGAGCTCACATACGTACTACGGCTCAGCGGGTTCTCTCGGGTAAATATGCACCAAGATCCTAGCCCCTGACTGGCCTATGGTATGACATGGAAGGAGCCTCGGAAATGAGCACGAGGACCAAGCCCAACCGTTCACTTGGCACGGAAGGAGCCTCGAGACGTGAACACCGAGGACCAAGCCCAACCGCCCAAGGTCTAACTGTCAACTCCCATCAGTGTGACGATTGGCGAGCCCGTAGACCTGCCACACTATCCTTAACCGGGATTACGACACCGCGTGTCGACTCACACCACATGCAATTCCACAACTACCGTGGCATGGAAGGAGCCTCGGAGAAAGCACGAGGACCAAGCCCAACCATCCAACAAATACGGATGGAGCCTCGGGACGTGAACACCGAGGACCAAGCCCAACCGTCCAATTTTATCCAACTCAACCTCATTCCCATTAGTGACGGTCTACACCGCACTTGTTAACTTCCACAATGCTACCCGTAGGGAGAGGACACTCTAAGCATTGGACTATCCATTCCCTTCCATCAATCCATTATACATCCTGGCCATAGTTTTAATCATTTACAAATCCTTCCAAATGAATTCAACATATTATAGATAATGCGCATAATGGTGATCTACCAAATATAACAAATCCTTTCATTCACTTAGGCTTGATTCACATCTCGGCATAGGAATTCAAGTCCTTAGACATCAATCTTCACATTACCTCGGTGATTTACACAAAAGAATTCACCCAACCTCGAGATGAATTGCAATATTTATTCCATCGAATCCAAGTTCATATTATAATCACCTAGAATTGTATGTAATCTGGTCAGCAACTTTGACTGAGGATTCCCCTGGCTACAGGTATCGACTGAAAACGTACCACCACTCGTTGGAAAGGTAATTTTAAGGGCTACGACTTTCGTGTTTAGTTGAAAGCCCAGATCTGGTCACATCATACCAGAAATGCAACTCGAAGTCTGCTGCGTACAGGATACAGAATCCTGGGCATTAACTTCCAACCGCAGCGGATTCAAACGGACTTTCCTGTGGCTACAGGTATCGCATGGAAACTTGCAACCACTCGTTGGAAAGGTAATTTCAAGGGCTACAACTTTTGTGTTTAGTCGAAAGCCTATATCTGCCCCTTCTTGCTTAAAAATAGCCAAGAAGGTCATTGCGTGCAGAATACAGATTCTGCACGCATCTTGAAGCGAAGTGAACGACATCCGTTCATCTTCCTCCTCAAGCGATTTTCCCCAAATCACAGCCAGAAGTTCCTCCACCCTTAATATCCCTCTTGAGGCCATTTCCTCTTCACGAGACCACCCCTATCATCACTTTGAAGCGAGGGGAGGTTGAAGACGACTAAGCTTTAGAGCACAAGCTCTAGCATGGCCTTCCTAGAAAGCTTCTTCATCTCACACATCAAGACTCGTTTGAGTCGATGAGTCTCGCCTAAGAATAACAATAGATCTAGCACCAAGGGAGAGGGGAGGAAACTCACTTCATTTCCAGCGTTTCCTCCGTTGCCGGCCATGGATCGCATTACCCTTCTCCGCGACATCCTTGCCTTCGTTAGCAGTGTTCTTCCACGGAAACGGCAGAGCTTTTCCTCCAGAATCCGGCTCCGGCAACCCGCGATATCCTCCTCTTCTGCTCCGTCGGTTTGCACGGTGACGGCTTGGCAAGAAGGATCGGACGGGACTTGGTTAGGGTTTGGTTTACTCCCTTTTTATATTATATATTAGGTTAAGTCCCTTCCGCCACGTGTCACTCTCTAATTGGACCGCCCAAATTAGGTTTCATTTGAAGTGACCGGTCCAAAGATTATTCAGCACGAATCCTGAGGTCCAGTTCGGTTCGCCTGTACAAGCCGGTAAATCGGCCTGGGCGCAGAAAACGGTCCACAGAAGTCAAATTCGCGGATCGTCAGAATTCCAGAATCAGCCAGTGATCAGTCCCGTCGATCGGTCCGAGTATTGGCGGGTCATTCTCGACGGATTCGTCGAGTATCAACAATGATACTCGACGATTTTCCCTTAGCCGTCCCTTATCGGACATCCTGACATATCGCTGTGTGCGTTGAGTATCAGTCAGTGATACTCGACGATCGTGGGTATCACCGGGTGGATTCTCGGCGATCGTCGTGAGAATCGTCAAGCATTCTCGACGATTTTCCGACTTAGCCTACTTATGCAGTTCTGAGTCCTGCGGGTTTTGACCACCGATACGTCCGTCGAATCGGCGAGAATCAACCTCCATTCTCGACGATCGACGAGCATCAACCTCCATTCTCGACGATCGACGAGCATCAACCTCCATTCTCGTCGATTTTTACTTAGCCGAGTTCCCACATCTCGGCTACTGGTTGGGGTATCCTTGAACCCAACCCTACACTTATTCAATGCACCTGACACCTCGCGTCAGTGCACCCCGAGCCCGAGTTGTGTCTCTTGACTCAGAACACGTGCGAGGGGTCTAGCGCGAATTGGGACGTAACAAATCCTATAAACAAAATAAAAAGATTTCGTCCCCGAAATCAGGCTGAGGTCGTGGGGAGTAAAGCATACAGAAAACAAAATATGCTTTTAAGTAAAATTACCTGAAGCAAACAACTCTGGGTAGCGTCTTTGTATCAAATCCATTGGCTCCCATGTGAATTCCTCCTTCCCATGATTAGACCATAGCACTTTTACCAAGGGGACACTTTTGCGGCGCAAGGTTCTTATCTCATTATCAACGATCTGCACCGGCTCCAGTCGCACAGATCTGTCAGACACCACAGTACCATCAGTTGTGGGGATGTATTATTCGGGCCGCAACAGCGCCTTCCGAAGCGACGATACATGGAACACATCGTGGAGATTCTCTAGCTCGGGTGGTAGCTCCAGCCGGTAGGCCAAAGGGACAACCCTTTCCAATATGACATAGGGCCCAACATACCGTGGACTGAGCTTCTTCACACCTCGCACTCGTGACACTCCATGCATCGGCCAGATTTTTAGAAACACCTTATCACCCACTTGAAATTCCACCATACGGTGCCTTACGTTGTAATACTTCGCCTGCCGACCTTGAGCCTCCAACATGCGATCCTTTATCAGCCTAACCACCACATCAGTGTCATCTATGTACTCAATTCCCAAAGTCTTCGGGTCTTCATCTTGCACCCAAGACAAGGGGGTCCTACACCTCCTTCCATATAGGGCTTCATGGGGCGTCATGCCAATACTAGCTTGATGGCTATTGTTATAGGAGAATTCCACCAAGGGCAAGAGTCTTTCCCACGGCTCTCCCCTATCTATCACACATAACCTCAACAGATCTTCCAATGTTCGGATGGTTCGCTCAGACTGTCCATCCGTCTGAGGATGAAATGCGGTACTGAAGGTAAGACGTGAGCCCAAATATGTCTGTACCGCCTTCCACTCCTTGGAGGTGAAACGACCATCACGGTCCAAAACTATCGTCTTGGGTATGTCGTGATACCGTACAAATTGTTCCACAAACAGGCGTACCAAGACATCCACATGAGCCTCCTTCTTCATAGGAATGAACCGGGCAACCTTCGTCAGGCGATCAACGATCACCCACACTGAATCATTCCCTGAGCGGGAGCGAGGTAGCCCATGTACGAAGTCCATGGATATATCCTCGAACTTCCATTCGGGGATTGGAAACGACTGCAACAGGCCACCGGGGCTCCTACATTCCGCCTTCACTCTTTGGCAGGCTTCACAATGTGTGACAAAGTACCGGACATCTTTCTTCATCCCTGGCCAACACATCGTTTTCCGTAAGCCGGCGTACATCTTTGAAATTCCTGGGTGCACGGAATATTGAGAGCAATGCGCTTTTCTCATAATATCCTCCCGGATTCTGCCACCTTTGGGAATGTAGAGTAGGCCGCGAAAGTAAACGAGGCCGTCCTTTAGTGTGTACTCGTTGGTAGTCCCGTCTTCGATTAACTTTATTGCCGGGGCCAAGACCGCATCCAATCCTTGCTCCACTCGGATCCGGTCCCGGATATCACAAACTATGCTCATGCTGGACAGGTACTCCGTATATTCCGAAGAAGCTTTAAATATTAAGGTGATGTCCATCTCCTCGATCATCTGTGCCAACTCCATGCTCATCAATCGAGATTCTGGGTTCGAGCCGGGTACTTTCCTACTCAACGTATCGGCTACCGAGTTTGCTTTTCCGGGGTGGTAGTTCAAGGTGAACTCATAGTCCCATAGAAACTCTAACCACCGCCGTTGTCTTAAGTTCAATTCCTTCTGGGTATGGACGTACTTCAAATTTTTATGATCCGAGAAGATTTCGCAGTGGACGCCGTATAGATAATGCCTCCATACCTTCAAGGCGAACACCACCGCTCCTAGCTCCAAATCATGCACCGGATAATTGATTTCATGCTTCTTCAATTGTCTTGAAGCATAAGCATTTACGTGCCCGTGCTGCATCAACACCGCTCCCAACCCCTGATAAGACGCGTCCGTGTAAACTTGGAATCCTTCCTTCCCAGACGGAAGGACAAGGATGGGGGAGGAGGTAAGTCTATCCTTCAATTCCTGGAATGCCGCTTCACACTGGGGTGTCCACTCAAATGGCACTCCTTTCTTTGTCAAGGAAGTAAGCGGGAGGGCAATCTTGGAGAATCCTTTTACGAACTTGCGGTAGTATCCGGCAAGTCCAAGAAAACTCCTCACATCGGCCACTGACTTCAAAGGTGACCACTCCTTCACGACACGCACCTTGGCCGGATCCACAGCTAGTCCGGCCCCACTGATTACGTGACCCAAGAAAGCAACTTCCCTAAGCCAGAATTCACATTTGCTAAACTTGGCGAACAGGGCGTGCTCCTTTAACTTCTCCAGTACCAAGGCCAAATGTCGGCATGTTCTTCCTCCGTCCTCGAGTAGACCAGGATGTCATCAATGAACACAATGACGAAGACATCTAAGTAGGGCTCAAACACTTTATTCATCAAGCTCATGAAAGCTGATGGGGCATTGGTGAGTCCAAACGGCATCACTGTGAACTCATATAAGCCGTACCTTGAGCTGAAATCCGTTTTCTGTATATCATCCTCCTGTATTCTCAATTGGTAGTACCCTGAGCGCAAGTCTAGCTTGGAGAACCAATGCACTCCCACCAGTTGCTCGAACAACTCATCGATCCGAGGTAACGGGTAGGTGTTCCGTACTGTCAGTCGGTTGAGTTCCCGATAGTCTATACATAATCGCAGGGTTCTATAAGTCCACCTAGTGTCAACTACTTACACCTATGGGGGGATAGGTGTCTTTCAGCGTATTTGCGGAATTAAGGTTTTACCTGCACAAGAAAACAAAACAACACAGCACAAAAAGTACACAAGCAATTTATAGTGGTTCCCCGATTTGGGTACGTCCACTTTCCCCCTTCGACTTATCTCCCAACCAGGGACGACTCGGTCACTTCACCAACAGGATTGAAATCCAATCCTTGCACTACCGGAAGGAACCCTTCCACACGTAGGAGTCAACACTCCCACAACACGGGTTGCACCCAACCCTACAACTGAAGACCAATCGGTCCTTTACAATGAATTAAAAATAGCTTGTAAGAAATACAAACAACGTATGGAGACTAAGGTGTCCCTCTTCGTTCGACGACGTGTTCTTGAGGTCAACGAAGAGTCCACAACCCTAGATCTCACTTGGAGAGAATCTCCCCGAGACCGGCGGCGGCGACGAGCGGCGGCGAGGCACTCGGTGTTGGCGGCGGCAACTGAAAACAGCAGCAAAGCACTGGAGATCCAATCTTCTTAGCAAAGTCGGCAAGGTCTACCAACGGTCACACGAGGATCGATCATCTTGATCGATTCGGACGGGGAAAGATTTCCCTATCTCAAATCAAGAGACAAAAGATCTCTGGATAGACACGTGAGACGCTGTGCAGGACTAGGATTCTATCACCGAGGATCTGGAGGAGATCGAGATCGGCTTCGGTGATCGGCTGCGGCGACGGAGGCGGAGCAAGTTCGCGAGATTAGGGTTTAGTCGGCCGCTTTGTTTCGTATCTCGTCTGTATGTGTTACTGTACACAAATACCAGAGTATTTATACACTAGGTCAAGAGATGACCGTTGTGGGCCCCACCATCAGTAAGACCGAAGTCCGGTTCAAAATCCCGCAGATGTCATGGACCGGTCCAGGCAGAGTCGGAAAAATACCTAAGTCAAATTAGGCGAGAATCGTGGGTGATTCTCGATGAATCGGCGAGAATCACTTACGATTCTCGCCGAATTCTACTTAGAGAATTCTAGCAGCACAGGTTACAGAGGCCGGGGAGAATCGGTGGGAATCACCTTGGATTCTCGCCGACTCGTCGAGAATGCAAAGTCATTCTCGACGAATCGGCGAGAATCACTTGGTGATTCTCGACGATTCTGCCTTAGATGATTTTTCTGACTGCGTCGAGCCAGCCGGCCCAACCCGGCAAGAATCAACTAATGATTCTCGACGACTCCTCGAGAATCACTGGTGATTCTCGACGAATCGGTGAGAATCACTTAGTGATTCTCGACGATTTACACTTAGACGATTCTCGTCTTTCAACCCGTGAGATGGTCTTTGGCCCATCCTTGCTCTTGTCTGCTCTTGCTTTATCATAGCCCTGTACTTTAAATTAAGTACACCCCAATAGAGAGAGTACAGGTAGGCCAACACACTGATCTGCTCAACGAGGGATTACGTTGCACAGACCCGTGTATATTGACCCACTGCACCCTGACATTGGTGTGTACTTAGCATGGAATAACTACAAGCACAACTAGAAGAAATTCATCAAATACATAGTCTATTTACCTTAGCTTGCAGGGGCTTCTTCAAATCAGGTACATTGTGGATACAATACCCAACAATCTCCCCTATTTGAAGAAGCCTAACCCTACAAGCTAAGGTGAATAGAGCATATAGAAATGAAAATCATAAACTTAAAATTTTGTTGAGAGATATTCATTACCAATTAGATATTCATTACCAATTTCATGAGAGCAAAATTGGAGCCACCTTAGCCTTAGCCGAGAGGGTAATCTCCCCCTTTTCGGCTTCTGCAAATCGGGAACTGAAGCATGTGACACCATGCTCCCCCTCAGTTCTTGTACCTTTGCTTTCACCAAATTCCTAGTAGAGGCTCCCCCTAGACGTAAGAGCCTTGAGCTCCTGTAGTCTTCATTCTTCGTAGTTTAGCATCCACAATTCAGTTTTGAACATACTGAACTTGGCCTCGTCAAGGGGCTTTGTGAAAATGTCTGCAATCTTCTTGTCAGTGGGAACATAGCAGAGAGAGATGTCCTTGTTCTCCACGTGCTCCCGAATGAAATGGTAACGCACTTCAATATGCTTTGTTCTGATGTGCGATACCGGATTGTTGGCAATAGCAATTGCACTGGAGGAGTCGCAGTACATCGGTACTTCCTTGAACTTGAGGTCATAGTCGGCTAACTGGTTTCTTATCCATAGGAGTTGTGCGCAACAGCTCCCAGCCGAGATGTACTCAGACTCTACAGTGGAGGTTGCGACAAATTCTGCTTCTTGCTGTTCCATGAAATAAGCCTTCTTCCGAGGAATTGACACGTCCCGGAGGTGCTTTTCCTGTCATCCCTACTTCCTGCAAAATCAGCATCTGAAAACCCTATTAGCTCAACATCATTGCTTCTCGGGTACCATAAGCCAAGATTAGGGGTACCTTTAAGGTATCTGAGAATTCGCTTTGCAGCGACATAATGAGATTCCTTAGTGTTCACCTGATATCTGGCATAAACACATGTGGAGAACATGATATCCGGTCTACTTGCAGTAAGATAGAGCAGAGATCCAATGATGCTTCTGTATTTGGTTTCATCAAAAGGTTTCCCTTTCTCATCCTTATCCAGAGACATGGTGGATCCCATTGGAGTCCTCATAGAGGTTGCATTCTCCATTCCGAATTTCTTGAGGAGTTCATTTGTGAACTTCGTCTGAGAAATGAAGATTCCTTCCTCAGACTGTTTCACTTGAAGTCCCAAGAAATACTTTAGCTCTCCCATACTGCTCATTTCAAACTTTCCTTGCATAAGTTGGAAAACTTTTTGCAAAGATTGTTGTCCGTTGAGCCGAATAAAATGTCATCAACATAGATTTGCACTAACAAAATCTTGCCTTTGACTTCCCTGAGAAACAATGTCTTATCTATTTTTCCTCTAGAGAACTTGTTCTCAAGAAGAAAACTAGACAATGTCTCATACCAAGCTCGAGGAGCTTGTTTTAGGCCATATAGCGCTTTATTAAGAAAATATACATGATTAGGATAAGTTGGATTGACAAAACCTGGAGGTTGAGCAACGTATACTTCCTCTTTCAAATCTTCATTCAAGAAAGCCGATTTTACGTCCATCTGATAGACTGTGAATCCTTTGTGAGAGGCATAGGCTAGGAATAGCCGGATTGCCTCGAGCCGTGCAACTGGTGCAAACGTCTGGTCAAAGTCAATCCCCTCCTCCTGTCTGTATCCTTGAGCCACCAGTCTGGCTTTGTTCTTGATGATGACTCCATGTTCATCCAACTTGTTTCTGAAGATCCACTTGGTGCCAATCACATTTTGCGTCTTCGGTCTGGAAACCAGCGTCCAGACTTCGCATCTTTCGAA
This sequence comes from Platanthera zijinensis, assembly GCA_039513925.1. NCBI lineage: Eukaryota > Viridiplantae > Streptophyta > Magnoliopsida > Asparagales > Orchidaceae > Platanthera > Platanthera zijinensis. The sequence goes on from CM077088.1 coordinate 99,933,844, forward strand.
TTGATGCAGCTCCTCTTGCATGGCCAAAATCCACGACGCGTCTTTGTTCGCTTCGTCGAACTTCTTTGGCTCCACTGCGACAGAAAGCTAAGATGCAAGATCTCGTTAGAGTACCTCGGCGAGTTCTGACACCGTCTCGGGGATCCCCAATGATTTGATGTCTGGGATGATCCCTCACGTGTCTGAGCTCTAGAAGTCTTGCATCAGGAGCTTCGACTATTTTTGGGCATCTCCTTCTTCTAAAGGATTTGCCTCATTTTGTTTCAACTTCTCTGAACGGCTTGATGTGGAGACCTTGAC